>AWWV01006684.1:0-148991 GCA_001974805.1 Corchorus capsularis
TTTGTTTTGCGTCGATAAAAAAAAAGAAGTTTTTCCGTTTTTTCCGATTTTTCTAAAAAAAAAAATTATTTTTCCGTTTTTAAAATTAGAGTTTCCGATTTTTCTAAAAAAAAATTAATTTTTCTTTTTCCGTTTTTCCTTTTTATATATATAAAAAATACTTTTATTTCTGTTTCTGCTTTTCATTTTTATTAAGAACTGTTACTGCTAATTTTACTTTTAGTTTTGTTTGATTTTTCTAGGAAACTGCATGCCAAAGACAAGAAGTAACAGTACTGAAGGTTTAGAATTCAATCATGAGCCTGAAAGAACGCTATTTCAGAAGAAGAAGAAGACACAAAGCCAATTACAACAAGAAGAGGAGACATCCGATTCGAGTTCTCAACCAAGTTCTCCTAGATCTGCTGTTTCAACATCGTCAGAAGATATGGCTGAAGAAAAACAACCCAAAACTCTGAGAGAGTTAGCTGCACCAAACGTCAATACAAACGCTTAGCCATCCGTTACCCAGATACCAATGGAAACTTTGAAATTAAATCTGGATTTATTCAGATTTTACCCAAATTTCACGGTTTGCCTGGAGAAGATCCTCACCGACATCTTATTGATTTCCAGATTGCCTGCGCATCTACAAGTATTCAAGGTATTCCTGAAGATCAATTCATGTTAAGAACTTTTCCGCTCACTTTTATGGACCGAGCAAAAGATTGGTTGTACCTACTACCCACTGGTTCGATCACATCTTGGACGAGCCTTAAGAAGCGTTCTTGGAAAGACATTTCCTGCACATAAAGCATCAAGTATAAGGAAGGAGATTTGCGGAATTAAGCAACGCCATGGAGAACAATGCATGAATATTGGAACGTTTCAAAACACTTGTGCGAGCTGCCCCAATCACCAAATCAATGAACAGTTGCTGATCCAGTACTTCTACGAAGGATTACTACCGTTTGACAGATCTTCCATCGATTCTGCAAGTGGAGGAGCCTTCATCGACAAAACTCCTACCGAAGCTTGGACTTTAGTGGAAAATATGGCTGCAAACACTCAACAATTTGGATCTCGAGAAGACTACGCAAGAGAAGGCCCTACAAGAAGAATTAATGAAGTTTCTACCTATTCCACCTCATTGGAGCAACAACTTCAAGAAACGAATCAACAAATCGCTTTGCTCACTGATTTGTTCCATGCGAATTTTTCAAGTGTGCCAAGGGTTTGTGCGAATTTGGAAGACAACAAACAAGGAGTCAATGCCGTGGGATTACAAGGAGCTCATCAAAGGAAGCCTGAACCTTATTGGAGACCTGATAAACCGAGTCAACAATATGGGAACCAAGGTAACTACCAAGGAAGGCCAAATTTTACAAGACCTAATTTTCAAACTTCACAAGCCATTGAGTTACAACAAATCAAGGAAGCTATGGAGATGATGAGAAAGCAAATAAGTCAATTAGCTAGTGATTTGAGTGATCTCAAGACACTAGGTCAACAAAGGATGCCATCACAATCAAAGGTACCTCTTAGAGAGAATGTCAGTGCAATTTCTTTAAGGAGTGGAAAAGAGTTACAAGACCCTTATCCAACCCATGCCGCACATCAACAAGAAGAAGGAGAGCTGAACTACACCAAGCAAGACAAATTACAAGAGCATGCCGAAATCAAGATTGAAGATGAACCCAAAAACAAAGGAGCTGCGCCGATTGAAAATTCAAACAAGGATGATGCCGTAATTCAACCCAAAGGAAAAGGTGTGTGCGATTCCAACAAGCCCAAAACCGATTCCAACCTAATTCCTTTTCAATCAAGATTGAATAAGTCAAAGAAAGAAGATGATGATCAAGATATTTTGGAGATATTCCGAAAAGTTGAGGTCAACATCCCACTTCTTGATGCCATTCAACAAATTCCGAATTATGCAAAGTTCCTCAAGCAACTTTGTACCAACAAGAAGAGATTACAAGGTAAAGTAAGCGCTGGAGCTAATGTCTCTGCTGTGCTTCAAAAGAGTTTACCTCCTAAGTGCAAAGATCCAGGTACGTTTTCTATTACTTGTTCTATTGGAAGAAGTATTATAGAGAATGCGATGCTTGATCTTGGTGCTTCTTTAAGCGTAATGCCTTATTCTTTCTACAAATCTTTAAATCTTGGTTCTTTGAAAAATACTGATGTTATTTTGCAATTAGCTGACGGATCTTTGGTTTATCCCAAAGGTGTTTTAGAGAATATCTTAATCAAAGTTGAACATCTGATTTTTCCAATCGACATATTCATCATGGATATGGAGTATTCGAAAGATCAATGTCCTCTTTTATTAGGAAGACCTTTCCTAAAGACCTCTCATACCAAGATCGATGTATTTAATGGTTCATTGACCATGGAATTTGATGGTGAAATCATCCACCCTAGAATTTCATCTCAAGTGCCGTTAAAATCTAACAATTTTGTTTATGTTATAAGTTCTAAGTGTGTTAAGAAAGGAGCCATTGAAGATTCTTCATCAACAAAGCCTGATCGAATTTCAAAAGGAAGACAAAGGATAATGGACATTCGACAACGCTACAACGAGACTTTCCACCAATTTTGGAGGAGATTCAAGCAGCTGTGTGCCGATTGCCCTGATCATGGATTCAAGGAAGAAATTTTAATCCAATTCTTCTATGGAGGATTGGGACTTAAAGATCGAGTTCTTGTTGATTCTTTCAGTACTAAACCACTGCATGAAAGAACCCCGGAGAATGCATTCTATGCCCTTGAAGAATTATCTCGGAGGACGAATTATTCAACCTCCCATGAAAAGAAAGATCGAGCAAAAGAAGCCAAGAAGGGGCCAGAAGTCAACAACAAAGAAGTTCAACCACCCCTGAAGAGGATCAACCAAGCAATTCAGCTAAGAAGCAAGATATAGACCTTGAACATCGAGCTAAAGTTGCAAGCATTCTTCAACGTAAATTGGAGAATTTTCCCCAATTTTGGCAAAGGTTTAAGAAGCTATGTGCTGCTTACCCTCATCATGGTTATGATCAAAGAAGATTGGTTCAAATCTTCTACCAAGGATTAAGAGCTTCTGACAGATTGTCTGTCGACACTCTTGTCTATATTCCCCTGTTCGATCACAACACTGCTGACATATACGAGATAATGGAGAATTTTGCCCAGATGATAACCAATACATCGAAGGAAGCTGCTCAAGGACTCAGCCCGGTTAAGCCCGTGCCGCACAAGCCAGTATGCCCGGCTGCAGCCCGGCCATCGATACCACATGACCGGCCAAGACTGCCCAAGCCCGTGCACCTAGCCCGGCTACCCGAGCCACATGTCCGGACGCCACCAGCCCTTGCCGTGCCGCCTGCCCGGCCCTGCCAAGTCACTGCCGCGCCATCCGTGCCGCCTGCCCGGCCATGCTCGGCCTTGCTCGCTCCTGCCGCGCAGCCGCCCATGCCAAGCTCGGCCTAGTCCGCACCAAGCCGCGCCACCAGCACCTCGCAACCGACCATGCAAGCTTACCATCGAGACACCACCAAGCCATGCCCGGCCTTGTTCGCGCACCATGCCCGGCCATGCCCGTCCAATGCCATGCCATCCGCGCGCCTCACCGAGCCACCACGAGCCACTGCCGCGCCATGCCGAGTTACAACTATGCCATCGCCTAATGCTTTGATCTTTTCAAGTCTTGATAAAATTTAACTTGAAACTATCAAAATCATTGAAGAGAGTAGAGTTATCGAGGACCTGTTGAAGGAATATACCCAAAATTCCTTCACCCTTGAAAATTAACCTTCTTTAAGGCAGTCTAGCCAAAGACCTTAAAGAAAGGCGCTTATTGGGAGGCAACCCAATATTATTTTTACTAACCCATAATATTTTTCTTTGTTTTATTTTTCTTTTCTTTTTTTAGGATTTTCCATACCAAAGGAGAAAAAGGAGTTTTTCATCGATATGAAGATAACTAATTGGAGCTTATGCTTGGAGAATAGAGAAGATTTCTTTAACCCTATCTTTTTCTTGCAATGCTTTGATTGATTTTTCTTTGATATGCGATACATATAGATATAGATATAAGTTAATTAGGATTTAAAAGATGCATACATATTTTTGCTTTGATTTTCCACGCTTGTTAATACATTGGGGACAATGTATCTTTTAAGTGTGGGGGAGTGAGTCTATATGCATAAAATTGATAAAATTGGAATAATTTTTTTCGAAAATTTTGACAAAATTTTGATTTTATATGCTCATATTGATCGATTGATTTTATTTTTGATTGATGATATCTTAGAATTTTTAAGAATGATTGATTCATTGATTTATCTGTAGTATGATATCTTATTTCTTAGATTAGGTATAATTGAAGTTTGTGATAATTGCTTATTATGAATTATTTCTATGATTGCCTATTTTTAGAACTCATGTTTAATTTTTATTGAAACTACACTTGTGAGAGTATTTTATGAATATGTCAAAAATAAGTGTGGGGGACTATCTATATTAGAAGGGTAGTTAAAAAAAATCTTTTTCTTAAAAAGAGTGTTTTTCATGCAAGAGGAGAAGAGATATCTTTTGCCTTAAAATTTTTTAAAAAAAAATCTATTGTTGTCACTCTTCTCTTTAAACAAAAGGAGTTAGTAACCATTGGGAAGAGGATAAGAGGCATGGATCGGCAAAAGTATTGTCCCTCTAAGAGTGCTAGTAGCCTCACAAAAATAAATAAAGGGCGTTAGTAACCCCTAAGCATGAACACTTTGAGGTTAGTAACCTCATTTTTCTAAAATAATTACCCTTTGAAAATCATTATAACCCATGCGAAACTTTTGATTTGTATTCATGATATGCAATTGTTTGAGTAGTAGAGATAAAGATGAAGGCATAAGCTTATAGAAAGAAGTAGTTATAGTTGTGATAAATGATGAATGATTAGAGCTACTTTGATTATGGTTACTTAAGAATGAGGATGATTGCTATATCTTGATCTATTGAATTTGATACTCTTAATATTCTATGACGTTCTGATTTCATAAATTGAATTGATCCTTGATATATGTATATGATTCAAAGTTTTTCAAAAGATTTGAACAAAACTTATTATTTTAAATCTTAATTTTTGTTTGTCTACACTAGTTTGCTAGGGACTAGCAAAGATTTAGTGTGGGGGAAATTATGATCGAGATCAAATTATGCATGTTTTTATAGCTATTTTTATATACTTTTTGCTATTTTTATATGTGTTTTTACCCTGTTTTGTTAGTATTTGTGTTTTTAGGTCCTGAAGACAGAAAAGTGAAAACTTATGTTTTTCACTCTTTTTGGAGCTATTTTGGAGACTTTTTACTCAACTATGGATTTAGCCATTTGGAATGAAGATTTGAAGATTCGAAGTTCGTAATTGAAGATATTTTGAAGAATTGAAGAATTAATTCAAAAAGCAAAATTGAAGATTTGGAGCTTAATTTATTAAGGATTGAAGACAAGCCCAGATGAAGCCCTAAAGTTGAGGATTTTTGGATTATTTATATGGGAATATACTCAGCCCATATAAACCTATAATTGGAGTTTAAATCCCAATTAATAGGCCCCATATCCAAAAGAATATCCAAATCCCGCAATAATCCCGTAGATTTGCGATATTAGCCCGGTTTCAGCGCAGTCTTCGTAGAAAGGCCATAACTTTCTGCTCAGATGCCGTTTTAAGCCCATGAGTACTCGTTGGAAAGCTAACTCCGAGCTCTACAACTTTCTTTTGAAGTGCAAAGCCCAGATCTGCCATCTTCAAGCCCGAAACTGAAGTCGAAATCCTTGCTCAATTCCAGAAATTTCCAGGAAATTCTAGAAGTCCTCTTTTGACTTGGAGACTACTCTAGGATGACACCTAATCCTACTTGGACTCCAAGAAAAGAGCCTAAACCGTCCTACCCTTATTCTCCACTATAAATAGCCACCTCCTGTATCACAAATCACACACTTAACATTTACACATCAAAGATTTAGATTATTCTCTTTTCTACCTTTCTTTAGTTTTAGGTTTTTCTCTAGTTTTAGAAGGGGAGAAGTCGACACCCTCTCTAGCAATAGAGGGAGTCGACGTCCCTAGGGTTTTCAAAGGGGAGATTCCGCCTCTCCCAGTCCTGTAAGTATTCTTATGCCTCTCATGGATTTTCCTAAATCCATGAGTAGCTAAATCCTTAATACTTCTGATCCTTTGGTGAATTCAATCAATTGATTATGGTGAGATTTCTATACTTATAATTTTGTGTTAAGTTCTTGATGATAGTAGTCAAAACCCTAGAATAATTTTATGATTCTGAATCTTATCTAAATTATGTGGCCACTAAGGATGTAAGAGGAAGATCTATGGCTAGATCATACTTAGAATTAATCACTCAAGTTTGATTGTATGTAGCAAATTAGGTTTGTTTAATCGCTGCTTAATGGGTGTTTGTCTACCGGAGGGCGAGAAATTTCTCTTCGTATGGTTCTATTTATAGGCATGTGTGTAAAATTAACTGTTCTTAATGCTTTGTTCTCAAGTGATCTTTAAGCCCTAAGAAAGTAATCGATCATTGAAGGAATAATAGGGATAACTGCAGCTCTAATCGGCCTCTTATCTAAAATACATGTTGGGAAACCTATATCAGTTGTTAGTCAAGAATAAGATGCGAAATTCACCTTTTAAATCTAGGATCCATAGTTAATTTGATTGAAGGATACCACTGGTGAAGAAGTATTCTTTATAATTATTGTTTGCTTTATTAATTTGCTTTATAATCTGCTTTAGATTTAGATTTAGATTTAGATTTAGATTTGCTTTGCTTTATTTTTAGTTTAATTGTTTTCTTTATAATTGTTATTTATTTAATCCCCTGTTTTCTAATCGATTTTTGGAAAAGATCTTTCTATCTTTTAATTGTTCATCACATAAACCTTCTCTGTGGGATTCGACCCCTACTTGCCCTAGCTATTCTAGTTAGTTATTTGTGGGGATTATTTTTATGGTCATAGACGACACGATCAATAACCCTTTTTTAGGTGGCCACTTGGGGGACAAGTGTCGCCCCCAATTAAACCATGTGTCACCCCATTGTGAAAGGAGGTTATCATTATATGTGTTTTAGAAAGTCGATTTTTCTTTCTCAATTCGATATGATTTTCCATTCAACCGCCGGTTTAACTGGTCAAAGGGCGGTTCTTGACTTTTTCCAATATTCTAAGTCTAATCGGACTGAACTGACCTCTAATTTTCGGTTCAATCGACTTATCAGATCCGATTTTCCAATCCTAATATTAGACTGGTTCTTTTTATTACTCTCCATAACTACTAATTATAAGAAACAATAATAGGAGGAAGTGTAATTACCTAAAAACCAATCCAACCTTAACTTCTCATGATTTGAAGAACAAATGAGGAGGAATATTTTGGTACTTTCATGTTCGGTTTTTTCGTTATTTGGATTGATGATTGAGGGTATTTTAGGAACTTTGTGAAAAAGTTACTATTTGTGGGTCTCATTCTCCATAAACTAATTTTTTTTGTTGGATTATTTATCTAATGATCCTCATACTTTCATTCTTTATGCTATTTAGTCCTTTACAATTATAGGTTAGACGATTTAACGCGTTAACTTTTATTTTTGTATTTTTTTTCTATTTGTCTGATTAAGGTGATTCAAGTGTCTATTAAAAGGTAATTTCATGATCCACAATTTTCACAAAGAACTCCAAAGCCAATTTTAATATTTTGATTCTAAAAAATGCTTCCGAAATTTTGTGATTTTGATTGCCGGTCAATTTAATTTCGTATAAATTTTTTCCCACATGTCTGATTGAAGTTATTGAAGTATTAGTTAAAAGGTTATTTCATGATTTACAACTTTCACGAAGGACCCGAGAGCTAAATTTGATCTATGAGTTTCATGAAGGGTTCAAGAGGGCATTTTTATGCTTTAAGATCTCCATTAACAAACATTTTCTTATTTGGATTATTTATCAAATGACCCTCATATTTTCTACCTTATACTACTTAGTCCTTTACAAATTCTATCTTAATCTAACGTTTAAGATTTATTTTTTTATTCTTTGTTCTATTTGTCCGATTAAGTTGATTCATGTGTCTATTGAAAGGTAATTTCATAATCTACAACTTTCATGAAGGACTTAAAAGCAAATTTTTATGTTTTAATTCAAAAAAAATCCTCCTAAATTTGGTCGTTTCGATTGTTGGTCTATTTAATACCATATAATTTTCTATCCATATTTCCGATTAAATTTATTCAAGTGTCGGTTAAAAGGTTACTGTGTGATCTACGACTTTCATGAAGAAGCCGAAAGTTAATTTGATCTACGACTTTCATGAAGGGTTCAAAAGGGAATTTTTATGTTTCAAGATATCCATTGAGAAATACTTTTCTATTTTATGCTACTTAGTCATTTACAAATTCTATCTTATTCGATTTAACGCTTCATTTCTTTTTTATTTTCTTTGTTCTATTTGTCCAATTAAGCTAATTCAGGTGTCTATTAAAAGGTAATTTTATGATCTACAACTTTCATGAAAGACTCAAAAGCTAATTTTCATGTTTCAATTCTAAATAATACTTTTGAAATTTTGTGATTTCGATTGATAATCTATTTAATTTCATATTATTTTTTATCCATATGTTCGATTAACAAAGATTCACAAAGATCACTTCTTAAAATTTTCGACCCCGCAGCAAAACACGGGCCAAAAAACTAGTATATATATAAATCTATTGCCGCTATCTTTGCTAACAAGTGAAAGATGATTAAGTGGCATATTGTCTTTGTTTCCTTTGGTTATTTTTATTACTTTGGTTTGTCCATTTTTTTTTTTTTGCTGAACTTTGGTTTGTCTTTTTCCTTTGGTCTTCTTTTAATGCATGACCATTTTATATTAATACCACTTTATATCGTCTCACTTTATGCTATCGATTCCTAAGACATTTACAGTTATACGATTTGACCCTTCAAATTGATAGCTTTTATAAGAAGCCCTCATACATTTATATTTTATTTGAATTAGACTCTTAATATTTTACTCTGTGCGATTTAATTCTTAAACTTCATTTCTTTTATTTTCACTTATCAATACCTTTAAATATGATCTAAGAATCTTTCCTATTAGTCAACTAAACCGGAAAGAAACGCGAGTAGCATTTTCTAGTTGAAGAAAAGGTTTTCTGTTTTATAATCTGGATTGCTAAATACCGCGCCCCTTTTGTTAAATACCGCCCCCCTTTTTACACTTTTACCCTTTATTCATATTTTAAACTTTCTAACAACTTCTTCAAACTCTCAACCTTCAAACCCTAAAAGTCAAATTTGTAAGTTTTACATTATGGAAATCCAGATCTAAAAAAAATTAAAATTTTTAGGTTTTTTTTTCTTTTTAGGACTGTGCATGGGCAAGCCGCCCAAGGCCATGGGCAGGCCGCCCAAATTGGGCGGCTTGCCCATGGGAGGCCGCCCAAATTGGGCGGCTTACCCATGGGAGGCCGCCCAAATTGGGCGGCTTGCACATGGTAGGCCGCCCAAATTGGGCGGCAGAGCCAATTTCTTTTTTAAAAAAATAATTTTTAATTAATTAGTATTTAATTACTTAGTTTATTAGTTTTAATTAGTTAATTTATGATTAATTACTGTTAATTAATCTAAATTTTGATTGTTTAATAGTTTATTAGTTTTATTAGGGCGGTATTTAGGGTTATCTCAATCTCACGTTATCGTCCATTTCCGGAGTTCTCGGCTTGTTTCATGTTAGTAATTAACTTGATGATTTCAGAGGATTTGAAATGTTACAAAATGGAGCAAAGGGCAAAAGTGTCAAAAATTATGAAAAAGGGGGGCAGTATTTAGCAAAAGGGGGACGGTGAATAGCAAACCCCTTTATAATCCGCGCATGGGAAGGAATCAAGCCCGCGCGGGGCCACAACCGAGGTGGTTTTTGGCTTATTTGCTCCTATTTTTATGGGCCTTTGCATATTTCACACCAAGAATTAATTCCATGCAAGTTTTGATGGGCCTTTGCGTATTTCACACCAAGAATTAGTTCCATGTAAGTCAGATTTTCTACCACATTCGTATAGTCTTCTTAAGATTTTCAATTTAATAGATATATAAGCCCATGGAGTTTTTGTACTCAGATGGAGACACCATCCTGTACAATTCTTTTCTACATTTCTCTTTATCCTTTCGTCTTGGTTTTTCATCATTATGAGATAAGTTGTTTTTCCAATTTGATACTTTAGACTTTAGGGTTGATTTGTGAGATCATGTGCTTAATCTGATTATTTATCATGATATTTTATGATTTCATAATTTATCTTTATAATTTTATAATTCCGATTGATTCAGATGCACACTTATTAATTAGGGTTATATAACTACAACTAATTGGGATTTTAGGACCGTTCGGTTAGAATTTCATACTGTTAGCAACTAGATGAGTGAGAATTATTCTTCGAGAATCTGAGAATAACAAGGAAATCATAAATACAAAGTGAATGCTCAGCCCGTTTGGAGAGTGTTATTTGTGTAGGCTATAATTCAATATGCTAATGCTGTTGAATCTTGAATCTTATAAGATGTTTGCCATAAAATTAGGATTTCAATTAGGGAAAATTATGTACTGTAGTGAATTCACGAGGTTAATGAGAGCGTTTGTAGTTAATCTATGACTGCTCTCCTGATAAAAAAACTAATATGTTTTGTTTCAATGATCATATTAATTTGAATAGTCGATGCTTGGTATTGGAGTGGTTATTCATATATATTTTTCTTTTCTGAATTTTATTGTTTTATTGCTTATTTATTTTATTGTTCAGTTATTCCCTAAATCCCAAAAAATTGTTAGATTTAGGGTTAATTAGATCACAGAAGCCAAAAATTGTTAGATTTAGGATTAATTAGAGTAAATTAGTTAACACAACTTAGTGTGGCATCAACTTGTACTCAAGGAGTTTAATATAGATATCGGTACAAATATCGAACAGATATATCGATTGATATATCGAGGTATCGATGAATTCCAAAAATAAGTGGTCAAAAATGCACTAAAACGACGGATATTTATAGTAAACGTTTGAATTTTAACTTGAAATTTCAGCCAATGTTGAGAAAATCGGACCGGAGTGTGAACCGGATCCCTTGGCGGTTCGCGGTTCAACCGGTCCGACCGGTTCAACCGCCGGTCCGATCGTTTAATTAAAAATAATTTAAAAACTATTATTTTAAATTTAAAATATTTTTTAAAATATTTTATATATTAAAATCTTGCAAAAATCCGATTTTTTCGGGTCAATCCAGTCCGGTTTCCGGTTCAACTGCCCGGTTTAGGCGATTCTTGACTGGTCCGTTGACCGGCGGTTCTATGTATGTGACGGAACCGGATTCATGGCCGGTTCCCGGTTCAATCGGCCGGTCCGGTCTGGTTCCGTCAACACTAATTTCAGCCAATGCTTATTTACATATTTTCAAATATTTTAGAGTCATGATATGAGAAATAAATTATATCTAGACATTGTTTTATTTTTTTTAATATACTTGACAGTGAAAGGTATTTATAATATTTATATATTGATATAATATTTCATTCATACTTTTATTTCTTCTTGTGAAAATGAGGGTCACCAAAAAAATCATTTCATTAGATGCAAAAAGTACATTAAGCAAGGGCGAAATTGAAACTTTTTCTATGGGTGACCGACCAGTGTGTAATTATGTGCATGTGTGTATATATATACATTATGTTTCAATAAGCCAACATTTAACTATATATATTAATATCGGAACAAATGTTAAAAGACAAATAACATATGAGAACATATACTAATATATATATATATATATATATATTGTAAATAAAGGAATTTGATGTAATGAGTTGAATTAAAACCAACTCTATGGGTAACAATACTAAGAATTAAACTAGCAACAAAAAATTACAATGAATAAATAATTAATTCTAAATAAATTGAAAGAAAAGTAAGAAAACTTGAATGATGTAAATATAGAGGGGTCAAAATATAATTTCTATATCCACCGGCACCCCCCCCCCCACCCCCAGTTAGAAAACCAACAATCAATTGAGAATTTAATATACAACATTGATAATTTCGGAGGCTCAAAATCACTACTGTCGTAATTACCGCTATCATAACTTTCGGTTAAAGTACCCAATTTGTCCCTGTACTCAGAGTCTTTGTATAATTTGGTTCCTCCAATCATAATTTAACCAATCTACTGAAGGATCCAGAGCAATTAAGCGCCTCACGTTAATTTTCGTTCATTGCACCGTGAAATTCGCTGACGTAGTATAGACGACGTCAACTTTCAGACGGACTAAGTTGATGTGGCATGCTACATCATATTTTCAAAATAAAAAATAAATAAATAAATAAGCGAAATTTGATTTTTTTTCTTTTTCTCTGTTTTTTCCCTTTTTTGGGAGGAAATTTATTTTTCATCTAAGGTTTCTTTTCAAAGAAAAATAATTTTTTTTCAAAAAAAATTATTTAAAACATTTTTTAATAAAAAATCTGTCGTGGACTGTGCTACGTCAGCAACATCGTCAAAAAGTTGACGGCGTCACTGCCATGTCAGTAAATTTGACGGTGCAATGGACGGTAGCTAACGTTAGGGACTCAATTTTTCCCACGGAATTAAATATCCGTCGATACCTCGATATATCCGATATCCGTTGCTGAAATTCTGACTTGAGGACCAAATTGCGCATTAGCTCTGAGTACATGGACCAATTTGGTACTTTTTACCCATAGCTTTCAATTGGGTACAAAATTTGTTCAATTAAAGGCTTTTGTCAATTGTATAGGCTTAAGAGCTCAAGAGCTCAAGACTTAATTTAATAAGATAAAAGGTCGAATGACTTAAACTAACCAATTATTGGTATTAATATTACACAATTTATTAAAAAAAAAAGAACTTTGTTAACTAATATTTATGAAAACGTGAAAATTTTCATCAAAATGCCGCTTATATTTTTAATATTAAATGTGAATATGAAAAAATATTATTTAATTTAATTTGAATATTCACGGATATTTATTGATATTGACAGATATTTGAATAAAACGATAAATATCGACGGATATACAGATATATCGATGGATATTCTGTGAAATTGAATTTTTTTTAGATATTTATATCGAGAGGTACAGATACAGGATATATAAATGGATCTATCGATGAATATTTAATTTCATAATTGTACTTACTCTGTCTATAGGTAGTTTAGTATTTTATTTGGTGTTGCTGCAACGCTCATAGTCTAGATTTGTCAAATTTTGGCCAAATTATTCAAAAAGAAAGATTAATGATTAAAACAAAAGTTTCAAGTTACTTTAAAAAAAATACTCTCTCTATTCCTTTTTAATTGTCCATTTTAACTAATTTATTTGTTTAAGAAAAGTAGTTATTTTGTTAAATTTTATACAAAATTTACTTTACTTTACCATATTACCTTACATTTAATTGGTATAATTTACTCTTACTAAGTATCATATTTAATGAGTTTTATGGTTTGAAAGCAGGATAAATATATTATTTTAATAAAGAATGACAATTAAAAAGGAACTGATGGAGTAATACATAAGTTTAATTTTACATGAAACCATTAGAACTTTAGATTTATTTGGTTTGCCTTTTTTAACTTTCTTAATTACTAGTATATCAAATTCAATTTTATTGAATTTTGTCAGATCGAAGATTGAAACTCAAATTTTGTCAGATCGAAGTTTGATAAGGGAGGGAAATCATAATAATAATCCTTATCCAATTCAATTCCAATCAGCAAAGCCAAAAATCCATTCTCTCCATTCAGGTTCACATAGAGTTCGAGAACAAAAGGGTATTGTACAACAGAATCCATGTCTCAAGAGCATCAGGTCAACTGACTGACTGCAAAAAAAAAAAAAAAAAAAAAAAAAAAAAACTGACTGACTGACTGCACTACTTCATTTACTACAAGTAAATTTTTACTCCTTGAACCGTGAGCCAAACCCGATTCGTAGGTTGTCTTTTTCTTTTCCTTTTTTCCTACACCCAAAAAAACTGTCTTCATCATCTCCAAGTGACAAGTCTCATGCTATCTGCCTCATCTTATTTCCTGCCAAGCCACCGGACAAGTACTGTACATTGGCTAACTTCTCATTAATTGAGTAGTTGAATGTAATAAATTTATGCAACTTGTATTTACTTTCTGCTTTTCTCTTCTCTTTTTTCTTCAAATTCTGATAAATATTATCTCATCTTTCCTATTTGTCGAAATTACAAAATCACCTATCAAAAGTATTCAAATTTGGACACATCTTTCGTCTCAATACATCTTATCAAAAGCGGTGGCGGGCAGTGTAGCGGACGGCTATTTAAAATTCTGATAGAAATTGGTTTTTTTAGATTGAATTATATTTCACTAGGATTAAGAGTCTGTATATGAGACTAATGTGATGCAATCAAATGAAAATTACGTGGAGAAGAAAAAGAAATAAAGGCAATAGGCAAGACAATTTCAGGAAGTTTTCTTAAGGATAATAGTTTCCCCACTATAATGCAAATGGACTCTTGTAAATGTTATCCCCAGGATATAATGCCTATTCGAAGAGAGAAATAAAGATTGCACTTCTAAACTTCTCTTAAACACACTTGAACCCGATCCAAAAATAATGAGCAGGAATGAATCTTGTGAGAGTGAGAGATGTAAGAAGAATTTTGATTTTTATTGTTGTTGTTGTTGTGTTTAATTCCAATGAAACAAAGTGTATTTATAGATCTCAAGACGTGTGTTAAACACCCTTTGAATGAATAGACACATCTCCAATTAAAGATGCAATCTCTCATAGAAAGATATCTTTTCATGTTTTATGGAAATACATCTTTTCATGTTTCTGTAGATTTTGACAGTTATTCATCAAATAACTTCAATTATCAAATAATTATTACTATGAGAGATTGCAATAATACATCTTACATTCCTACTATAATACAAGATTGAATTGCCTTTGAACTCTCATGTATACATTCCTACTATAATACAAGATTGAATTGCCTTTGAACTCTCAAGCACATGATTTTCAAAAGACAAGATTACTCTTTAATTTTAAAGAGTAGAATCTTTCAATTGACATCAATATGATAGAGTGGGATTCAATCAAGATTATTTTCATTAACCGGTAAGAGTCCCATACCTCTCATAGTATGTAATAAAGATTCAGTAATTTCTTCAACCTTATAAAGGTTATGTAATGGGGTATATTGATGTTAACCAATCAACCACTCATAGACTTGGAACTCTATTCATCCAAAGTCTTATTTGGTTTTTAACATCATTGAATTCATTAGTATGAACTACATGATAGACTAAATTTATCATCTCAAGAATAACTTACCTCATAACGTAAGGACTCATCTACAATAACTCACCTTGTCTTCTTGTCCACGAGCTCATGCATTCTTACCTTCGTCATAGAAGAACATGATATCTCCTTTCAATTCTGAAATAGAAAGACTACTGCAAAGTTCCAATCTTCCATTAACTAAAATCTTTGACTACCAACCTTGTCTTGATTTATCAAAACAATAATTTAATTTTAATTTAATTTTGAGTTTTCCTCTCAAAATTCTCTTGTAAATTTCCTTCTCACTCACTTTTAGTCAATGGATTTGGTTTTAAAAGGAAGACCTCTCAATCATTTTAAAGACATTCTCAAGTGGAATGACATGATATATTGCATTAGAATGCAATCCACCATTTACTTTCTCTATTCTTCACTAGAAGAATTTTAGCGATTATTTTACTCATGCCATCTTCCATAATCTCCCTTTTGGGATTTGTCAATTTATAACCTTCATGAAATGATCACTTTTATAAAGTGTTCATTCTCGTTACACAATATACTTGGATTTATTCATGAAATCCGACCAATCATAAAACTCATGACTTCTCAAAGAAGTTAGTATCACATATATACTTGATATAACTCATAAATATAAACTAATGAAAATTTTCCACAAGATAACAATATAACATGTTACAAATATATCATGCTTTCCAAACAATATTGCAACTCAAATATCAATTAAAAATCTCATGGGTTAATTTAAACTTTGTAACATCACTGTTTTGATTTCAAAACCATTTTCATAGGAAAAATTAATGTCACAGAATTTAGCAAAAAAGTTTTGTTTTTAATGAAATCTCTTTTCAAGAAAAGTGAATAATTTATTCAGCATTTTTTTTTCTTGCCAAAACTGCATTTGGTATATATATTAGATACCAAATTTCAAATGTGCAATTTCTTACAACACATTTCTCATGATTGATTTTCCAATCTTTCACTTCATCTCTTCTTGAACATGTAATCTCACAAAATATCAAGTTCATTGTGAAATGAACTCTTAACAATGAAATAATAAATAAATCCACATCTGAAAAACTTTAAAATGTTTTTTTTAAAAAAGAAATCACCAACTAATTTAAACATTCACAAATACAGTATTATATCACACAAATAAAAGAATTACTTGCGTACCTAGATATCAAAGAATTCTCCTTCCTTTTTTGATAGACTTACCAATTCATTTTAAACAACAATGGGTGTACTTTAATTGATATTAAGCACACACGCATTGTCTTTAGCAAAACCCAATGTGAGAGGAAGTTTGACATCTCCTTTGCCAACAACAGCATATATGGAGGAATTTCCCATGAAAACAGACTTGTCTTATCTATCTCTTCATAGATCTTGAAGACATTTTTGAATGGAGTCACATGACAGTTTGCATCAGAGTCAATCCATCAATTGTCATCATTGTTCACCATATTGACTTCGATAAGCATAGCAACCATGTCCTCATCAGTAACCATATTCGCTTCAGGCTTTCTACCCTTACGAAAACGACACTCTTTGCAAAGTGACCATTCTTTACACAAACAAAACAAGGACCAATCTTTTTCTTAAAATCCTTCTTGGAATCCTTGTTGAACTTCTTGAATTTTCCCTTTTTCTGAGAAAAGTTTTTCTGCCACTTTTGAGAATTATTCTCATTCTTTACAGAAGTAGATGCTGGACCCTCAATGTTATGCACAATAGTGTATTTTCCTTGATCTGCAAGTTCATCTCTCTTCCTTGGTTCAAACTCAATTTGAATGTGCTTCATCAAGTCTTCAAGAGACATCTTTTTCTTCTTATGTTTAAGAACCTTTGGTAATCCTTCCATGAAGGAGGCAACTTACCAATAATGGTAGAAAATCTGAAAAGTTTCAGAAATAGGTTCTCCAGCAGTAGCACATTCATTTGCAATATCACTAAGTTCATTGACTTAATCAACAACAGACTTGGAATCTGTTTTCGATTGCTATCCATAACTCCAAAGCAGTCGCATACTTTTGAAAGGTGTTGAAGAGTGAATCATTCATGACTTGAAGAATGGTGAGGCGACAAATATAGTCATCATTGAGCCACTTCTTTTGATCTTCTGTCAATGCTCCAGCCAAGTTTCCATACTGACTTTCACCATGAGGATAGAACTCATGTAGAACACATGCAACTTTCAACAAGGAGATTTGGTAGTAAATCTTCATGCTCCAACGCTTGTAGTTTGTGTCATTGAGTTTTTCAAGTTTCTCCACTTCAAAGGTGTGAGGTTTGATTGCAACAGTAGCCATTGCAGAAGAACTATTATCCTTAAATTGTTGTATATGAGACTAATCTGATGCAACCAAATGAATATAATGTGGAGAATAAGAAGAAATAAAGGCAATAGGCAAGGCACTTCCATGAAGCTTTCTTAAGGATAATAGTTTTCCCACTATGGTGCAAATGGACTTTTGGAAACGTTATCCCCAGGATACAATGCCTATTTGAAGAGAGAAATAAAGATTGCACTTCTAAACTTCTCTTGAACACACTTGAATCCGATCCAAAAATAATGAGTAAAATGAATCTTGTGAGATTGAGAGATGTAAGAAGAATTCTGATTTTTACTGTTGTTGTTGTTGTTGTGTTTAATTCCAATGAAACAAAGTGTATTCTTAGATCTCAAGAGGTGTGTTAAACACCCTTGAATAGACACATCTCCAATTACAGATGCAATCTCTCATAAAAAGACACATTTTCATGTTTTATGGAAATATACCTTTTCATGTTTCTGCAGATTTTGAATCTGACAGTTATTCATCAAATAACTTCAATTATCAAATAATTATTATTATTAGGAAATATAACAATTGTATATGACTATAATATACAACATTACACTCTATTACTAGACTATAAGCCTGATGGCAAATTATATGTATGTATTACCTATCACTATGGTCTATACTATAGGCATTTGAATTTGGGCACATTTTTTAATCAGAAATTTAAACCCTCACCGCTATGTTTAATTTTGTTGCTTCATTTTACGTGTAGCAATCTTTTTCCACAGTGCCAAATATTGTTGCCTATTGTTGCTATCAACGTGTAGCAATCTAAAGCGAGGGGATTAGTTGCAAATTTGGAAACTGTACATGGTTTTGGCCCATTGTTTGTGGTGTTAATCTCTGGCACTCTCTCTCCCAGCATTTAACACCGATCCCACCTAAACGTTGTTGGTAGAAATCTTTCAAAAGCAAGCTTTAATTGAAACCCCCACCTGCAATTTCATGCACTTCACCTTTTTTATACCCGGCCCTCTGCCCCCCCGAATCATCTTATCTCACTTTCTTTGCAAATTGCTTCACTCTCTCTGGCCATGGCTTCTTCTTCCTCTTCCCCTGTCTTCTTCACCATTTTGGCTTTCTTAATTTCCTGCATAATTTTCTTCCTCTCTCGCAAATCAAAGTCGAAGCGCCTTAACCTGCCTCCAGGGCCACCTGGTTGGCCTGTTGTTGGCAATCTTTTCCAGGCTGCTCGTTCTGGGAAACCTTTCTTTGATTATGTTGATGATCTTCGTAAAAAATATGGACCCATTTTCACTCTTAAAATGGGGACGAGAACCATGATTATACTAAGCGACGCCAAGCTTTGCCATGAAGCTTTCATCGAGAAGGGTGCTCTGTTCGCCAGTAGGCCTCGAGAAAACCCCACTCGAAACATTTTTAGTTGCAACAAGTTCACCGTTAATGCCGCCGTTTACGGCCCTGTGTGGAGGTCTCTGCGGCGGAACATGGTTCAGAACATGCTGAGTTCGAGTAGGCTTAAAGAGTTCCGAAAAATTAGAGCGGACTCCATGGATAAACTCATTTCCCGCCTTCGAGCAGAAGCAGAGGCTAATGGCGGTGTCGTTTCGGTGCTGAAAAATGCTCGGTTTGCTGTGTTTTGTATACTCTTGGGAATGTGTTTTGGGCTCGAAATGGAAGAAGAAACTGTGGAGAAAATGGACCAGGTAATGAAAACTGTTTTGATTACACTTGATCCACGAATTGATGATTATCTTCCTCTTTTAAGCCCATTTTTTTCCAAGCAAAGGAAAAGAGCACTCGAAGTTCGCAAGGAACAAGTGGATTTCATCGTCCCATTCATTGAACAGCGTCGAGAGGCCCTTTTAAATCCAGGGTCAGACAAATCCGCTATGTCATTCTCGTACCTCGACACGCTTTTCGATGTTAAGGTTGAAGGAAGGAAATCCGTCCCATCGAACTCAGAGCTTGTTACACTCTGCTCTGAGTTCCTTAATGGTGGGACGGATACAACGGCAACCGCAGTTGAGTGGGGCATTGCACAGCTAATTGCAAACCCAGAGATTCAATCGAAATTGTACGAAGAAATTAAATTGACGGTTGGGGACCGAAAAGTGGACGAAAAAGATGTCGAAAATATGAAGTACTTGCAAGCAATAGTTAAAGAATTGTTACGAAAACACCCACCAACATATTTTTCACTGACTCATGCTGCAACTGAGCCAACAACTTTGGCCGGATACGACATTCCGACAGACACCAATGTTGAGATTTTCTTGCCGGGAATTGGTTGGGATCCGAAGATTTGGTCCAACCCGGAAAAATTCGACCCGGACCGGTTTTATTCAGGGAAAGAAGAGGCAGATATAACAGGGGTAACAGGAGTGAAAATGATGCCGTTTGGGGTTGGGAGGAGGATTTGCCCTGGTTTGGGAATGGCAACGGTTCATGTTCACTTGATGTTGGCAAGGATGGTTCAGGAATTTGAATGGATTGCTTTTCCACCAAACAGCAAGATTGATTTTACTGGGAAATTGGAGTTTACTGTGGTTATGAAGAATTCCTTGAATGCAATGATCAAACCAAGGAGTTGAAAATGTTTTATTTATTAGTAGCATACATTTTGGCTTGCAAAAACTTCTGGTTTGTTTTCTCTATTAAGTATAGAAGTTCTTCTTGTCAATTCTTCAGGTTTCTTTGATACTTCAATCGGTTTGATAAATTTCATTTTATATTTATAGCTCTTCCTTCAAATTCTGGCAATTCATGGAATGAAAATATTGTATGTTAACTGATTGAAAATATAATTGGGATTAGATAAATGTTTAAGCAAACTAGTAACTTATGTTTTGTGTTATTAGCAATCTATTTTAAGCGCAATAGAAACACTGACCACAATTTGCTGTTGAATCAGATAAAGTCAGAAGGCTCGTTGTGGGAGGGTGGTGTCTTAGTGGATCAAATTAGGCATATAGCTTCTTTGTTTCATTCTTGTAAATTTAGTTATGTTAATCATTTAGCTAATAAATTTGCACATGAATTAGCCCGCTTAGATTGTGAGGTTGGATTTAATTGTGTTTGCAGCGGAACTTCTCTGCCTCTTTGTAATCCGGATTGTTAAAATCAATGAATTGACCCGCTTAGATTGTGAGGTTGGATTTAATTGTGTTTGCAGCGGAACTTCTCTGCCTCTTTGTAATCCGGATTGTTAAAATCAATGAATTGAAAGAATGTTTTCTTAAAACAAAAAAAAAAAGATAGTGTGATAGGCCAGAATTATCTTTATGGACTTTTGGCAGCCGGAGTAGTTGCAATCTTAAAATCAAAAATTAATTACAAAAAAATTTATCGTTTTAGCTAATCACTACATATGTTTAGATAGAGCTAGCAAAATCTGATCCGATTGCGGCTATCCAATCTGATGGTACGAAATCAAATCTGATTTGACCAAAAAAGTCAACAAAACCGAATTCATTCAACCCGAAACCGGATTACCTTGACCCAAAAATGACCCGAAATTTTGGGTGACCGAACTCGAAACGACCAGAACCCGATCAACACGAATTAGAATTAATTATATTTAAGTTGTAAAAACTAAAAGTTGTAAAATAAATTAAACATTATATATTTGATAGTTTTAATCCAATTTTACCACATTAAATCTCATGATATTTATTGTTAATTTTTTTAGTCTTCTGATTGAAACTATACCTTATATACTACATATTATTTGAATAAATATATGGAAATTACTAAAAGATCCCTACCCCGGATTAATGAGGAGCGAGAGAACTAATTTTTTTCGTCTTTTCCCACTTGGCTGATTACTTAAATGCCCGAACTTTTGATTCTTGAGGTGATTAAATAACTAGACTTTTTGGTCATTTCTTAATTGACTTTAATAGAGTAGTGGAATACTAAAAGATCCCTACCCCGAATTAATGATAAGCTGGGTGGAATTACTAAAAGATCCCTACCCCGGATTAATGATGAGCTGGAGAAGTAATCTTTTTCGTCTTTACCTACCTTGCAGATTACTTAAATATCCTAAACTTTAATAGAGTAGTGGAATTACTAAAAGATCCCTACCAAGGCTTGCTTTTGGAGTTAGATAACTTATTTTTTTCATCTTTTCCTACTTGGCAGATTACTTAAATGTCCTAACTTTTGATTCTTTAGGGGATTAAATAAGTAATCTTTTTGGTCATTTCTCAATGGACTTGAATAGAGTAGTGGAATTAGTAAATGATCCCCATCAAGAATTGATGATGAGCTAGAGAACTAACATTTTTCGTCTTTAACTACTTGGCAGATTACTTAAATGTCCTAATTTTTTATTCTTCAGGGGATTAAATAACTAAACTTTTTGGTCATTTCTCAATTGACAAATGACTCAAAAAGTCGCACGTCATATTCCTTTATTTCCTTCTTTCCCCTTACCTTTTTGTTAATTAGAAGATTTCTAGAACCAAATTTAGTTAATTGCACCCTCCCATTTGTCAATTCCACAAGTGCTGCATTTATTGACTTTGTTTTTTATCCTGTCGATTATTTTTTGAAAAATTTGTACCTTAAAAAGGGAATAGAACAATCCCAATAAACACGTCTAAGCACTGTCTCCATTTTAAATTTACGATGAAAATCTTTTAATATATGCATGGTGTTAAACACGTCTAAGCACTGTCTCCATTTTAAATTTACGATGAAAATCTTTTAATATATGCATGGTGTTAAATAACGATCCTAGAAAAAGAACACCCGTAGCGCCAGCGCGGGCCGATCAACTTGTTAATATTAATTACAAATAATAAAAATTAGTTTTACTTTGATTATTAGAATTAAATTAATATTTTTCTAACTATTTAAATATTTATACTATAATATAAAAAGTGGATGTTTAGAAATCTATTTTTTTGAATAATTTTCTATTCAAATTAAATTGTTTGATGCGTAGGAAAGTTCGAAAGTACTATGATTTTAAATGTGTTGCATCTTTAAAAGGCTATAAAACATTGAGCATATTGCCTAAAGTTAGCAGTAAATAGTAAATATTATTTTTGTACATGGACAGGTGCAATAGCTTCAATTTTGTTTCCTCCTCTAAAGTGTGTAGCACTTAAACAAAAACTAAGTTTACTCTCTTCTTCATATGGACATGAAAGGCCTGAAGAAAGGTCGTTACAATTCTAGCATTCATTAGCAAAAGTAGAGATAAGGGAGATAGGATTTATTATAATTTATTTATGTGAAAGGAAAGGACAATTACAAAAAAGGGCTTAAGGGCAAGAACTGGCTAGAAACCAACTTAGGGTCTTCTTAGTAATTTTGCAAGTGAGAAAAGACAGAAAATGACAAAAAAAAGTTCAAACGGAGCCTCCTCATCGATCCTCAAAAGGGGCCTTTCGTAAATTCTCTGGGTCTTTCAAATAACATTTAGTATATATAGTTCATATAAAAAATCAATGCCAATTAATATTTCAATTAATATAATACATTTATAAGGTATAATTTGAAGTGGAATACTATGGATTATAAATTATAATATAACTTCGGAAAAGGTAAACTAAAAAACCTCTGTTTGTTCAAATCATTATAAATTTAATTTGATAGATAATAGAAGTTAATACGAATTGTTCTCTCAAAACAAAATAAATACTAGATGTAGTCTTTAATACATAATCAAAATTAAAAATCATCCACAGCTACTAAGTAATGCCACATATTCAACAACACAATGATATCTCAAGTCCCAACAACCGTTCCATATTACCTATAATAAGTTTTTTAATTTCATAAATTGTTTAATTTAATGCTTGCATTTTCATAATTTGTTTAATTAGTTTTAATTTGAAATAATTTACAATTAATTTTTCAATAATTAGTTTAAATTAGTATTAAAATATATGCATTGCATATTTAATTTAAGTTAATTTAAATTTTAAATGTTGCGGTTAATTTAGTTAAATTTTTTAATTTATATTAGTCAAGGATCATTAGATCAAGTTATTGTTCAATTTTGATTCTTATATAATAGGTATATCATCTATATTTGTGCCGATTAATTAAAACTTGAGTCTCAGAGATTGAAATTATCAGTTATATTAATGTACTTTACTTTCTTCCTTAAACTGAACTTTTGAACCATGAATGTATAGAATTTTAAACCACGGATAAGTTGTATAATTAATTTCAAATTTAATGAATCGATATGGAAAAACTAATTGTATTTTCTACAGTAAAAATTTAATATAAAGTTATCGAGCAAATGTCACAAAACAGAGTTAGTTGAAAGACTAATATAAAATAAAAATATCGTTATTGACAATATCGGCCTTCTTAAATCAAAATAATGAATTTCTTATAACTATTTTATAGAAAATGTTATAACTACAATTTAAAAGGAATTTTATTAATCCCAAATTATAATAATAGAAATCAAAATTTGATTTAAATTTCAAAAAACGCATACTTGAATGACTAGAATCAAAATTCAAACCCATAATGATCCAAATATTCCACCCGAAAAAATGAACTGTAACAACCCGAACCCGAAAACCTAAGGCTCAAACCTAAAATTATCTAAACCATATGATCTGAAACCGAAAATGACCTAACTCATAATTGACCCGAACCCAAATGACACGACATTTGAACGATCCGAACCCAACCCAACTTGAAACCGAAAATTAACCAAACACATATGACCCAAAATTTCCTTAACCCGAAATTAACCGAACCCAAATCCAATCTGACCTGCCCATTTGCCAATTCTATGTTTAAAAACATAATCCTTTATGAAAGAAATTAATGGTGGCCTGAACAATTCTTAAGTGTATATTGCTCATTTAAATACTTATAGATTATGGGTTGTATAAGTTACATTTAGAGATAGAGTTACAATAGGTTTTGAATTTCAAATACAAGAGAAATCAGGCTAGTAGTTAAGTGGTTAGGGATCAGATTTTATCTGCAGCATTTAAATTCCTAACATCCCCCCTCAAACTGGACTGCGGTAGTAAAGACAGGCCAAGTTTGTAGCGAATCTGATTTAAGTCAAGTTTGAGTAAAACCTTGGCAAAGATATCAGCCAGCTGGTTCTTGGATAAGACATGGCAAGTAGTAAAAGCTCCCACAATTACCTTCCCTCGGACAAAGTGATAGTCTATCTCGATATGTTTAGTTCGTGCATGGAAGACTAGGTTCACAGTCATATGCAATGCTGAAAGGTTATCACAAAATAGGCGCAGAGGCTCTGCAAGGAAAACACCAATATCATTTAGTATGAAGGAAATCCAAGTCAGTTCTGCCGCGGTGCAATTGTTGGTTGTTTCTTGGTACTCCAAGAGATGCAATTACCTCCAAGAAAAGTACAATAGCCTATAATGGACCTTCGAGTTGCAGAATAGCCAGCCAAAACAGCATCTGAAAAAACATAAAGGTCCAATGAGCTACATGCAAGAAGATGCATGCCATATTCAATAGTTCCCGCAACATCAAGTTGTCTAATAGCCCATTTGTTGGCAATTGCCACAGTCAAAACAATACGAATTGTGGCAGATTGTACAACAGTAGAGAATGTTTCAATAAAGTCAACACCAGGAATTTGAGTAAACTTTTTAGCCACTAACCTTGTTTTGAGCTTTTCAAGACTACCATCAGCTTTAAGTTTGGTCTTAAAGACCCATTTGCACGTAACAATATTCATATCATGTTGCGGTGGAACCAATTCCCAAGTCTGATTATGTTGTAATGCAACCATTTCTTCTTTCATTGCCGCCTTCCACCCTGGATTGGCTAAGCCTTCTTTGACTGATTTTGGCTCAAGCGATACCTCAACAACTGACATCAGGTATTTAGGATTTGGTTTAACAATTCCCATTGTAGAACGAGTCCGCATGGAATGACATACTCCAATATTTTGTGGCAGAGTGGGAGCATCTGGCAAAGTATCAATCTACGGCAGTCAGTCAGAAATCTGAGACTGTGGCAGTGGAGCAGTAGTTTGTGGTTGTTGCGGCAGTGGAGCAGTAATCTGTGGCTGTGAAAGTGAAGCTTTAATATGCAATTGTGGTAGGGAAGCATTAATCTAAGGTTGCGGCAGTGGAGCAGTAATCTGCGGTTGTAGCAGTACATTACTTGATTCACTTTGTTGCAAAGCAGTATTTTGCGGCAGTGTAGCAGTTTGTTGTGGTAGAACACTAGCTTGCGGCAATAAATTAGTTTGTGGCTGCATAGCATTTTGCGGTAGTGAAAGATCTTGTGGCAAAGGGCCAGGTTGCGATAGAGAAAGAGCTTGTGACAAAAAAGTAGCTTGCGATCCAAAAGTATCTGCTGGAAGAGAACGTAGAAACCAATCATTAAAAACATCTAAATCGAGATTATTGTTGGTTACTCGATAAAGATTACCAGGTTGCTGGAATGAAAAGTTTATTCATAAAAAACCGCATGCCTGGAGATGTAAACCTTATTTTAAGAAGGGCAAAAACATCGATATCCTTTACACTGATGATTGTATCCCAAAAAGACACAGGGTAATGATTTTGGATCGAGCTTCGACTTAGAGTATTCCTGCAGATATGGAAAACATAGACAACCAAATACTCTTAAGGAAGCATAATCTAGATGTTTACCAAACAACTTCTGTAATGGAGATTGCATGTTCAAGACTTTGGATGGCAGACGATTGTTAAGCCAAACTGCGGTGCTAAATGCTTCATCCCAAAAATGTTTCGGAACACCAGCATGAATCATCATAGTCAAGCCAAGCTTAGTTATGTTTTTGTGCTTTCTCTCTGCCAAGCAATTCTGCTCATGAGTACCAGGACACGAGATTTGAAAATGAATGCCATGATCAGCAAGATAAGCATGAAAACGAGTGCTATCAAATTCTCCTCCAGCATTAGATTGAAAGACTTTGATTTGCTGCTCAAATAGTGTGAGTATAAACTTGTGAAATTTAATAAAGGAAAAGAGAAAATCACTCTTAAATTTCAATGGAAAGAACCAAGTAAAGCGAGTGCATTCATCAATAAAAATTACATAATAACGATTCTTTTGAACAGAATGAACTGGAGAAGGACCCCATAGGTCATAATCGATCACTTCAAATGGAGTCTTACTAAAACCACTAGAAGGAAGGAAAGGCACACGACAAGCCTTGCCTATTTGACAACTGCTACAAATTTTGGGCAGGCTACTCTTATTTGAACTACTGAAGCTTGAGGATGCCCCAATCACATATGCCAAACTGAACTGCTGACAACTCTGAATCTGTTTGAAAAGAAAGCTTAAGCATGGCTTGTCAAGTTGTTAACATGTTTAGGCTGCAACACATACAGGTCATCCTATCTAATCCTTGTGGCAATCACTTCTCTGGATTCCTATCCCTGATTTCGAAACCAGCATTGGAAAACTCAACATTATAAGGAGCATTAGTGGTAAGTTGACTAACATAGAGTAAATTCTTCTTAATAACTGGCACAACTAACACATTGTCAAGGGTAATACTGTTATTGCCAAATTGTAGATTCACTGATCCAAGATGTGTTATATCAATATATTCACCATTACCAACCATGAATTTTTCAGGTCCATGATAAGGGGAAGTAGTGTCTAACTCACCAGGGTCAGAAGTCATACGTGAAGTTGCACCAGTGCCCGGGTACCAAGCATTATCTTGTTTCTCAACAAAAGAAAGAGTAGCAAACTGTTGAGGCAACTCATTGGAATGATAAGAATGATTGAATCTTTGGTACTATTCAGCTGTAGTGTGTCACGGCTTGCTACATAGCTGACATAAAACTGATTCATTAGGCGATTTCAGGTTCGGAGACACACTGGAAGAGTCATGTGAGTTTGAAAATATGATGGAATTTATTTGACTGACCAGAATGGGAAAACCCTCGTCCCTTAGATGTGAATGAGGAATTGTGTCTTCTGCCACGGGAGCTTCCTCTGCCTATGAAACTACCTCTACCATGGCATTGCACCAAGAAGACTTGGTTATTGGATTATGGAAGCACTGAATCAGTATTCAGTGTATATTACTCATTTAAATAGTTACAGAGTATTGGTTGTATAGGTTATATTTAGAGATAGAGTTACAATAGGTTTTGAATTTCAAATACAAGAGAAATCAAACTAGGGGTTAAGTGGTTAGGGATAAGATTTTATCAGCAGCATTTGAATTCCTAACACTTTATTAATTACAACTAGGAGGAATGCACAGATGGAGGTGATTAAGATGTGGAGATGACTAGAATTACATTATGAAATCTCATTACAGTAGAGTAATTCTTTTCTTTCTTTTTTTTTTTCACAATTAGGTAATTCCTTATTTGCCAAAAATTATATGAATTCAATCCAAACTAAGAAATTGTCTTTAAATTATTAATAATTACAAACTAAACAAACAAATAAAATTACATTATTGTTCAAAGCTTCAATGACTCAACTTTGAACATTATGAATATGGAAATGCATTTTTATTGTTAAATATATAATATAGACTTTAACTTCGGAGATAGCTCAATTGCGCAAAAGCCCTGAACACGAGCCCGATTGAATCTAATATAATTTGATAAATAGTGGTAATTAAGCTTTATAAAAGGCAAAATTTGGAGAGAAATGTGTGATATTGCCTTTTCTTACTAAAACTCCGCAACCTTACTTAAGGAGCATCGACTCCATTCAATCTGGCCCAACTAGTGTTGATTGAAATTATTTTAGTTTAAAGCATGGAAAAATAAATTTAAAAAAAAAACCACAATTTCAGATAATAATAATCATATAATTTGTCTAAATAATGATCATATCATCAGTGAATTTAAAATCACTGTTCAAACTTTATACAGAACAAAGTTATGTGATCATTGATGAGTAATCTAGAAATTTTTCAGCTTCCCATTGTAAAATTTGAAATGTAATGTGAACTAAAATGGTAGTATATATGATATTTTTTCACCAAAAAGTATATATGATATTTTATTGATGAAAATGCGAAATGACATCCATCAAATTCTACGTTGTTAGCTATTGCTACAAGCCTACGACTAAATACCGCCCCCTTTTACTAGGTACCGCCCCCTTTTGGACTATTTTGCAATTTCCTTTAAACTTCAAAATTTTCAATTCTCTCAAATTCTCTCAACCTTCAAACTTTCAAATCTCAATCATTCAAACAAAACAACATCAAAATTCATGGAGTAGCGACATCCGGGATGGGTAAAGGAATTTTCGGATTGAAAGTATTTTTTTTTTTAAAAAAAGTAAAAAAACAAATATCTATTTATCATTAATCAAATATTAAAGTGCTCTTGCTAATATTATCATATCCATACCCATTTAAACTAAATGAATCGTCCAATACTTATTAAAGGACAAAAGGAAATTAAAGGAAATTTTGAAAAAAAAAACTTTAAAGAAGAAAAAAAAAAGATGAACTTCTTTTTTTCTTCTTTAAAGGATTTTTTTTAAAAGATTTTTCTTTAATTTCCTTGTGTCCTTTAATAAGTATTTGACAATTCATTTAATTTAAATGAGTATGGATATGTCAATATTAGCAAGAGGTCTTTAATATTTGATTAATGATAAATAGATATTTTTTTACCTTTTTTTAAAAAAAAACATACTTTCAATCCGAAAAATCTTTGTTCATGCGTTTTGATGTTGTTTTACTTGAATGATTTTGAATGATTGAGTTTTGAAAGTTTGAAGGTTGAGAGAATTTGAGAGAATTGAAAAGTTTAAAGTTTAATGGAAAATAAAGCAAAGGGAAAAATAGTCCAAGAGGGGGGCGGTGGCTAGTAAAAGGGGCGATATTTAGTAATTCACAAAACTTATGGTTTCAAAATACTCCCTCTGTTCTTATTTAGAGCTCGTTTGGCATCGTTTCCGTTTCCTGTTTTCTATTGCCAATTTTCTGTGTTTTGAAACAAAACAGTGAAAACATGTTTGGCAGACTGTTTCCGTTTTCAAAAATTTTGGAAACAGAAGCAGTGTTTTGGAAAAAAGTGGAAGTAAGAATTTTCTGTTTTCATGTTTTTCCAAAATACTTCCAAAACACAGAAGCACAATGATGAACAGTAACTCACATGCTTTTTTAACCATTTTTCTTTTACTTTTTTATTTAAAAACATACAACCAAATTGTGTATCCAAACATGTTTTTGTTTTCAAAAATTGACAGCGCAACAAAAACAAAACGAAAACAAAACAAAAACAAAAAACAGAAAAACGAAAACGATGCCAAACGACCCCTTAATTAGTGCAAATCCTTTGTTTCTTTTTATTTGTCATTTTACACTATCAAGAAGGCGTTAATTATTAATTTTACATATGTAGCTTTCTTTAATTAATGAGATAGAATGAATATATATGTGTAGGTAAGTATTTAATCAATGGTGTTTTAGGAAAGTAAACTAAAACATGCATAAAATTCTACAAATTAACTTCTAATTGATTGTCTTGGTTGAAGATTTCGGTTATCATAGACTTAAAATAAGGAACAGAGGGAGTATAAGTCTATGATAACCGAAATATTCAATCAAGATAATTAGTTAGAAGTTAGTTAGTTACTAAAACACCCTTAATTAAATATTTACCTACACACATATTTATTGTCTTCCCTTAATTAAAGATGGCCACATATGTAAAATTCATGGTTTTAATAATCGAACCGGTTGATAAACCGTTCAAAGGTCCAGTCCCTGACTGATCAGGCGGTTCGATCTTATTAGGACACGTGGGGTGGAAATCATATCCCTAGTCTTTACCCTTTAGTCTTATTGCTTTATAGATGATAGCTATTAGGCCCAATTTGGCCCTTTCAATTCTCAAATTTGAGCTTTTTTTTTTCCCTCTCCACTATTTAACAAAACAAACCCACCACCAACATAAATATATAGAATACAAAATTAATAATAAAAAAGGGTTTAAATTTTATTAAAATCATCCTAAAAATGATTCCATTAAGATGATGCCACCTAATTAATTTTGAATCACCACCAAGATATATTTTACACCCGCATTCACCATATATATATACTACATATTATTTGAATAAACATGTGGAATTACTAAAAGATCCCCACCCCGGATTAATGAGGAGCGAGAGAACTAATTTTTTTCGTCTTTTCCCACTTGGCAGATTACTTAAATGTCCTAACTTTTGATTCTTGAGGGGATTAAATAACTAAACTTTTAGGTCATTTCTCAATTGACAAATGACTCAAAAAGTCGCATGTCATATTCCTTTATTTCCTTCTTTCCCTTTACCTTTTGGTAATTACAAGATTTCTTGAACCAGATTTAGTTAATTGCACCCTCCCATTTGTCAATTCCACAAGTGCTGCATTTATTGACTTTATTTTTTTTTCGTCGATTATTTTTTGAAAACTATGTACCTTAAAAAAAGGAAATAGAACAATCCCAATAAACACGTCAAAACACTATCTCCATTTTAAATTTAAAATGAAAATCTTTTAATATATGCATGGTGATTAATAACGATTCAAGAAAAAGAACGCCCATAGCGCCAGTAGCGCCAGCACGGGCCGATCAACTTGTAAAGTCTTATTAATTGCATATCATTAACTGCATTAATTCACCCTCGATTCTAGTTAAAATTGGATTTATTTAGTGAAAATATTGTTTTCCATCGTTAAGAATATATTTTTAAGAGTAAATTTTATTATTTATGATTATTCTTAAAAATTACCATCAACCATTTTTTTAATTGAAACCATCTATGCCCATTTATTTATAACTCTAAGACTTTTAATTTCTTTTAATTAATTAATATTTATTAATAAAAAGAATCAAATTATGATGACCAATTAAATTAATTAATATTTGAATTTGTTCTAAACCAATTAAATTAATTTGCCACTAGTAAAGGAAAAAAAAATCTGTTTCACATCCAAAACCAATCTTAATGTGAAAAAAAAAGTCACGTTATAAGGCAAAAACAAAATTTATTAAAAAAAAGTCATGTTACAAGTAAAAAAAAGAAGCAAGTTAAAAATAAAATTTATTAATAAAATTATTCAATTTTGACTAAGGTTGAAATTATGTTAAGGTAATTAATAAAAATTTAATTAGGTCTAGTAGGGGGTAAATTAGGATTTGATGATGATTCAAAATTGATTAGGTGGCATCATCCTAATGTAATCCTAAAAACACCCCTTTTAGGATGATTCTAATAGAATTTAAATACTAAAAAAAATAAAAAGCAACGAATCTACCAAGACAGATGTAAATAAGGGTTTGCCTTTTGCTTTTTGATATCTCTGGTGCAAGTCTAGGGTTGTAAATGAGTTGAGCTGCTCATGAGCTACTCATGTTCGATTCGAAAAATACTCAAGTTCGACTCGATTTTTCATGAGCCGAGCTTGAACTCGAGCTGCTCGAATAATAAACGAGTCGAACTCGAGCTGCTCGAGTAATAAACGAGTCGAGCTCGAGCTTTCAAATACTCGACTCGAGCGGCTCGCGAGTCTAATTAATGAGCACCTATCTATTTTAAATAATATATATATATATGTTAATATTTAAATTACAATAATACCTTATTAAATTATTGATATTTTATTATTAAAATGTTTATTATTATTGAATATTGAAAAAATTTTATATGCTGGCGAACTTATCGAGTCGAGCTCGAGCTTACTCGAGTTCGTAACGAGTCAAGCACGAGCTTGAAAAATATAAGCTCGACGAATTCGAGTCGAGTTTCGAGCTTCGAGTTTTTTCATCGAGTCAAGCTCGAGCTTTCCAAAACTCGACTCGACTCGGCCCATTTACAGCCCTAGGTGCAACCAAAACAAGAGGCGTCGTCTCCTCCTTCCATTCTCCCTTTTCCTTTGCCCTCAATTTTTCATTTTTTTGTCAATTACTCCCTTCCAAATTTGCTATAAGTAAGCCCTTAATAAAATTAACAACGTAGAGAGAAAGCTTTTTTTTTTTGTGTTTATTTCATGAGGGATATCTATGCTAGTGCCTAATAGGGTAGAGATTTGACAAAGGAGAAAGAACTAGTTTAGGGAGGAACTAAGCATCGATGGCGGAGTAGATGATGGGAATGGGTTGACGGCGGGGTGAGCCGTGGAAGCTTTTGATCGAGCTAGAGGGAGAAGATGAGAGGAAGGAGGGGTTAGGGATTTTGGTCATTACGTTTAACGTTTTTTAATTCTTCAAAATTTTATTATTTAAAAAGTTAATTAAAGTGAAGAAATTTATAATAAAAAATTAAAAGGTAAAATAAATCCGGAATTTACTAGTTCTGGTTCAGTCTAGTCAAATCGGTTCAATTGTGGTTTTCAGAAACCGTGGTTCAAGCTCTTTAAAAAGCCGAAACACCTTTTGGTTTGCGATAGAACCAGTTGGACCATCCGATCCTGTCCGTTTTCAAAAACCATGGTAAAATTAGTAATTTATGTCTTTTTATAGTGTAAAATGACAAATAAAAAGGAATAATGGGTTTGGACTTTGGACTTATAAATAGGAATAGAGGGAGTAAGTACTAATTAACCGAAATCTTCTACTAAAGCAACTAATTAAAAGTTAGTTGATTTTTCGTGCACCCCACCTAGGTTCGAATCCCACTGACCGCAGTCTCTCATTTGATAGGCGATCTGTAAATTCCGAAAAACTCGCAGGTGAAAGTCCAATGAGTCCGTAAATCCCAAAAATTGGTCGACGGTTTACCCTGACCTTGGAGATGTGATAGTCACCCCTGCTCCTAAACTTTTTTTTCAAAAAAAAAAAAAGTTACTTGATTTGCAAAATTTTATGCACATTTAAGTTTACTTTCCCAAAAAATCCTATTTAAATACTCCATTCAACTCCACACATTCATTCTCTCCCTTTAACTAGAGAAGAGTGTATTTGGAAAATAAGAAATTAACGCTTCTTGTGATAGTATAAAAAATAAAGGATTATTATGACTTATAAATAGAAATGGGAAGTATACTAAACCTTAAACTCTAGACTTATGTTTCTTAATTTAGAAATAAATAAAAAATTACAAAAATACACCGTTGAAAATGATTAGAAAAATAAATTTAACACTTTATAAAGAGCTGGTCGGCACTCTGTAACTAAAATGAGCCCCACTATGATTGGGACCAATACAGTGGTTTTAAACTACTCTATATTATTAGGAGAAGGGAAAATTAGAAGAGCATCTAAAATGCTTTCTATAAATGAAAAGGAGTTCCTGTCATCTGTGCTTTGTTAGACTAAAAAGAAGAAAGATATGGTATAATTATTAGAGTGGAAAAATTGGGGCAGTTGTCATTATCAATCCTTCAACCAAATTGATTAAAGGTTTTCAGTTTTCACAAGACTTGGCTCATCTTTCCATGTTAGTATTAATGAACCACCCAAGCAGTTGTCTACCCATATTACTCTTAATTAATGCACCCAAAATTTAGCTCAAGATTGTTTTGGTTCATTTAGCTTTGGACCAACTAAACGAGGGTCATTTGATTCGATAATAGATGTGTCCCATGTTTGCCCATCACAAATTCACAATTACTCCATCTGTCCCATTTTATAAGTCCTTTTTAATTATATCATCAAGATTAAGAAAGTTAGTTAAGGCTCAAAATTTTATATAGTTTTATATTGTTCTTCTATTTTTACCCCTATACTTTTCCCCCCACTCATTCTCTCTCTTCCTATTCTCTTTCTTAACTATCCTACCACTTTTAAGGCTAATTTTGGAAACAACTTATAAATATGCATTGGGTTTGATAATGGGACTTATAATTTGAGACAAATAAAACTTCTAGAAGGGGACTTATATTTAAGGACAGAGGGAGTAGTTTTTTTTTCCTTTTCTTTTTTTAATTTTAGGAAGTTTTCCACAAAAAAACTACATGTGTTAATTGGATAGATTGGGTGAGTTTCAAATTTGGATCATCTGTTTTCAAATCAATTAGGTTACTTAATTGGATAGGCTGGGAAAAAATATTGTAATTCCCATATATGAAAATGAAATTACAAAGATTTGGTTGATAATTACAATAAATTGAAAAAAGGTCTCATTTCCTACAAATAGATCTAGATCTCCTTTCATGACGGGATGAGTTGTACTTTTGATCAAGAGTCTCGAACCTTCTTTATAGATGATCTCTAACTTGTTCACCTCCTCCTCGCTTTCGCTTTTGGCTGTTCCTTCTGAGAAAAAGTTTTCAACAGCGACATGAAGGTGGCCGATTCGAAAATCTCCTTTACCCACCCATAAACCATAAAGTAAAATCATCTGGACGAATGATTTCCAATCTATTGCAAGCTCGGCTAAAAAACTGGACATACATGCAAGACTCAACAAACAAACTCAATTAACTGATTCAAAATATTAAAATTGAAACCCAACAGATCAGTAGATCTTGGAATTTAGTTCAAAACAAACAAAGCAAGAAATTAAAATATAAAAGCAGCTCTCCTCCCCCTTGACAAAATAGCCAAGGAGGAGGGGCAGGAAACAAAAACCTTGAAAAGAAAGAATTCGGAAGTGGGAAGACTAGAGGAGAGGGTACTAGTATTCTTTTTTTTTGGCCAAAAGGGTACTAGTATTCTTATTCTTATTGAAAATGTGAATTGTGAAGAGACCAAATTTTTCAAAAGGAAATTTGGAAAGCTGAAAGGGAGTAGGAAAAAAGGAGATGAAAATGTGCTTCTTAGTTGTTCCATTGCTTTGGTAAAGTAGAATTTGGTCTGAAACTCTTTTGGGCTATACCTTGAAACCACATAATAAATGGGTTCGGCTTTCAGCCCAATTCGTCCAACAACCTGGATTTCTATATAGACCCAAATTTCCTAGGCTGTTCCCAGTCTTCTTAGCTTGAAAATTTACTGTGTTAAATTGTAACAATAGGCAACAGGGGGATCTCCTTAGCGTTACTGTAGTTTTTTGGAGGAATGGAATCCTTAGCATTACTTATTTAAACTAAGTTAACTAGCATTACTTTACCATTAAAATTTATTATTTATTATGTATGAAAGTGCGTTTATAGTACAATATATTTTGAATTTTAATAAGGCAAATTATACAATACACCGGCGGTGGAGTTTAGAAAATTACACAAGCGGGTCCTAAAGGGTGACATGTGTTCCTTAGGGACTAGATTGAAATATTTAAAACTTAATTAATTCAAAAAAGGGACATGTGTCAACTCCACAAGCCGTTTGTGGAGTCCAAAATTTATACCGCCGATGTATCATATAATCACCCTTTTAATAATCCCACATTTAACTATTTGCCAATATATTTTGTATGTGGTATTTAATTTGTCAAGAGGTTAAGAAGGCAATAAACCAACACCATGCTCTCAAAGAATAAGAATTATTTAAAATGATAAATTAGTGGCATATGTATCACATTTTAGATTAATAAAGAACTTAAATGATAGCTGTTCACAAGATATATATAAAACAAATAATAGTAGAAGATAAGTGAGAAAGATGAAGACAGAAAAGCGCATAACAAAACAAAATAACATAAGTTAAATAATGAGCAGTTCGTAGAAAGTTGAGAAGAAATTTAAAATTCTTTTCTATATTTTCCTTGTTGATATAATATATATATCCAATATAGATGAAAGGAGAGTAGCATTCCTCCGAGGACATAGCATATAGCATAACTTAGTTATTTATGCTTTCTTTTTTTCACATATATATATATATATAATAATATACATTAAAGTTACATTAAAGTTAGAAAAGAAATTACGTTTTCGTCTAGCTATAAAATGCATCACATTCATCCAAGAACAAATTGTCAGGGGTATTTCGATATTTTCATGCTCGGTATTTTCGTTATTTAAGTTGATAGCCAAGGGCATTTTGGAAACTTTGATTAAAAATTACTCCCTCCGATCCATTTTAAGTTTCACAAATCAAGTTTTGATTTATTTCATAATAAGTGTCACACTTATAAAACCAATACAATTTGTAGTGTTTTTGCCATATATACCCCTAATTAATGGAGAGTTAGGGAGAGAGAAGATAAATGTAATTAATACAAAGGTTGGGGTGCTTAGGTCATTTAAAATACTTTTTTATTAAATTTAAGGTGAGTTAATTATTGTCTTAATATGTGTGATAATCCTAATGTGACACTTATTCTGGATCGGAGGGAGTACTATTTATGGCTCTCACTTTCAATAAACTAATCTTTTTTTTTTCTGGAATATTTAGCAAATGATCCTTATACTTTTATGCTTTATGCTATTTAATCCCTCACAAATTCTGGGTTGGACGATTTAACGTTTTAGCTTGATTTAACGTTTTAGCTTTAATTCTTTTATTTTTTGTTCTATTTATCCGATTAAGGTGATTCAAATGTCTATTTAAAGGTAATTTAATGATCTATAACTTTCATGAAGTACTCAAAAGCCAATTTTAATGTTTTGATTCTAAAAAATGCTTCCGAAATTTTGTGATCTTGATTGCCGGTCTATCTAATATTGTCTAATTTTAGGTCCACTTGTCCGATTGAGATTGTTCAAGTGTTGCTTAAAAGGTTATTATGTGATCTACAACTTTCGTCAAGGGCCCGAAACCTGAATTTGATTAATGAGTTTCGTGGAAGGTTCAAGAGGGAATTGTTATGTTTGGTCATCATAAACAAATATTTTTTTTGCTGGATTATTTATCAAATGATACTCATACTTTTATGCTTTATGTTATTTAATATTTTACAATTATGGGTTGGATGATTTAACGCTTCACCTTTTATTTTTGTATTTTTTGTTCTATTTGTCCGATTAAGATGATTCAAGTGTCTATTAAAATGTGATTTCATGATCTATAACTTTCATGAAGAATTTAGAAACCAATTTTAATGTTTTGATTTTAAAAAGTGCTTCTGAAATTTTTTGGTTTCAATTGCCGGTCTATTTAATATTGTATAATTTTTAGTCCATTTGTCCGATTGAGGTTTTTCAAGTGTCGGTTAATTACAATTATTTAACCAAATTATATATGTCATATGCTATATTACATGAGTGAAGGTCCAAAAAACTCAATTTAATAATGAATTTAATCATTGATTTCACTGAATTATGGTTAAGTTAATTTGGTGTTGCTGTTGATTATATTCATATTGTTTTTGGTGTTAATTTTAATCAAAGTCATTTTATTTATTTGTAGCTAGAAAAAAATTTATCTTTTGTACAGTAATATTTTTTTTAATCCAGACTTCCCATGTAATATAAGAATGTGTTGTTCTATTTTCTGTTAAGTGTGGTCCTAGTTTCACAATTTACGACAAATAATCACTATTTATAGAAGCTACCTAAACTTGAAAAAACACCAACTAAATATTTTACTTATATCCTTTTTATACCTCTGATATTCATAGCCTATACAAAAGTTATAAAATGAATCAATCATAAAGATAACTATGCAAAATCAATTATTATTACAGGCTAATACCTATATGTTCATATTTAATTGTTCTCATCTTTCACAATCCCGTCACGAAACGCGGGTCTGTGACTAGTATATATAATTATACATCAATTTAGAGAAAGCGAGTTTAAAATGGTCCATTAATACTCCAACTGTATCCAACTTTAGCAATAAATGGAGTTAGAGGTCTAGCTAGAGTTCGGAATGCATATATATGATTAGCTTTTGTCCTCCCAGCAGCTCAAATGACCTTCCCTTTTCAATGGCTGTATATCCACCATGTTGCTTTCGATCAATGGATTCTAAAAGGTCAAGGAACGGACCAATAATACCAAAAAGAGATACAAAAGTGTAAAAATGAATACAAGTATACATTTAGGGGTGCAAAGTGCAAACAAGTCAAATTATTCGGAATCCACTCAAAGAATATTCAAGTTCAGCTAAACTCGTGCTCGAGTTATTCAAGTAATTAGTCGAAACCTTTTTTTGTTTGTTTGTTTGTTTGCAAGAGTCGAAACCAAACCAAGTTTAAGCGGTGTATTATTCGATTCGAGAATATCGTGTCTTATTAAATTTTTTGAACTTTCAATTTTTTCTATATGAGAGGGTTAGTGTCTCTACTCTTATATATATGATCATCTATGCATGTTTGAGTGCTTTAGCATGTTTTAGTGCATGCCATTGGATTTTTTGTGAAATTTCTACTGTCAGTGTGGTGGGCATATTTTGAGGAAGGTCTTCCTTGCTTGAGGTTCTCTGATTGAGGGAATCGGATTTCCAATCCTAAAGAGATAGAAATATAGTCTAACCGAATATTTGAATAATTAAAATTCAATTCATACCTGTAAATCTTATACACTTAGTCTTATCATTATCCTTTACCATGTATTCATATCTTGTAAAACTCAATACAAAATTAAGATTTCTCTCTCAATTTCTATCTTCCCTTTACATTCTTTATGGTTTAAGAGCTCAAAAACTCTAACGAGTCTTTTTTTTCTTTGTTTTCTTCTTCCCACCCTCCTTCCCGCTTTCTTTTTCTTCTCCTCAAATCTCCTAGTCCCACTATGTCTTCTGCAAATGCAGTCACACTAGCATTTGGCTCTCTCTTTTCCAGTTAGAACCTATCATTATTTACTATCAATGCTGCAGCACATCTTCCCATTAAGCTGACATCAACAAATTTTCCATCCTGGAGGACTCAATTTCAATCTCTCTTGATAGGATTTGATTTGCTTGGTTACATAGATAGGTCGAAAGCATCTCCCCAAAGCAAATACTGAAGACAAGAACCACTAAAATGATTCCTAATCTAGCCTTTGAGTATTGGCTCAGGCAAGATTGACTGTTACTTCATGGCATGATAACCTCTTCAACAGAGACGGTTGTCTCTCACATTGCATCAGCAACTTCTTCTCATGCTGCTTGGGCGAAACTGAACAAGTTTTATGTTAACAAGTCAAGGTCAAGGATGATGGCCTTGAGGGAAAAATTAACTGCACCTAGAGGCACCAAGTCTATATTTGAGTATTTTCAAACTCTACGAAGCACAGCTGATGAATTGACATTAATCAACACTAATATATGCAAGGATGAGCTAGTTATTCATGCTCTCATTGGTGCTGGCTCGGAATACAAGGAACTGACAGTCGGTATTTGAGCTCGAGAATCTTATATCTCGTTTGAGGAACTTATGGACAAGTTTGTAAATTATGAAGAAGCTTTGAAAAAGCAGCAAGGCAATTTTGATTTCAATATTCCTACTGCTCAATATGCAAACAGGACCAATGCAAGGCGAAGATTTCATCAAAGTCGAGGTCATTTTAACATATTCAAATCTAATCAATCTGGAACAATACTCATTTCAATCTGGAAAGAGAATAGTTTGTCAGATTTGTGAGAAGCCAAGGCACTCTGCAAAGACTTGCTACCAGATCAGTCCTAAAGGAATAGGTCCAGTTGCAAATATAAGCACCATTCAATCTCCTACAGGGTGGCTTGTTGACTCTGATGCGAATCATCATGCTACCAACAATGTTCAAAACCTCCAATTTGCTCAAGAATATGATGGTCCAAATGATCTTCTCATTGGCGATGGCACAGGTTTCAAAATTTCTCATGCTGGTTCAACTAAAATTAACCCTTCTACTCACCCTTTGTCTTTAAATGATGTTCTTTGTGCCCCTCAGTCCAAATCCAATCTACTTTCAGTTTCTAAACTCACTGAATCTAATGATGTTTCTGTTGAATTTTTTTCTAAAATTTTTCTTGTGAAGGACTTAAACACAAAGGAGCCAGTGGCACATGGTCTGAATAAAGGAGGACTCTACTACTTCTCCAACAACAATCCACCCATCATTAAACCGCAAGCATTAGCAATGCTAAGCATTAAAATCTGACCTGGAAACATGGCACCAGAGGCTCCGGCATCCTAATTCCAGTATTTCACGTTCTGTTTTAAATGTATTTTCATTACCTTGTTCATCAAATAAGTATTTCAGTTCCTGTAATGCATGTTTATGCAATAAAAGTCGTCGGCTACCTTTTTATACCTTTAGTGTCACTAGTAGATGTCCTTTAGATGTTATTTACACTAATGTATGGGCTCCTAGGATTACATCTGATCAAGGTTTTAAATATTATGTGGCATTTGTTGACTTGTTCACCCAATACACTTGGTTTTATCCATGAAGTTCAAATCTGATGTTTATATTTTATTTCCAAAATTTAAAAGTCTTGTTGAGAACTATTTCAAAACAATGATTGCAAATGTTTTCTTAGATTGTGGAGGTGAATTTGAAAAACTCAAAAAGTTTTTCTCAAATCTTGGCATACAACACCTCCAAACACCTCCTCACACACCTCAACATAATGCAACTGTGGAAAGAACAGATCGATTGTGGAAAAAGGTTTGACTTTCATGCATCATGCATCTATGCCTCTAAAATACTGCCTTACGCTTTCTCTATTGTTGTTTATCTTTTAAACAGAATGCCAACTAAGGTTTTGGAAAATCAAAGTCCCTGCCAAAAGCTTTTCCAACCAGAACCAAATTTTGAAAAGCTCAAAATGTTTGGCTGTTTGTGTTATCCTTGGTTGAAACCTTATACTCAACACAAAATGGAGGCAAAGTCTAGACCATGCGTTTTCATTGGTTATTCCATAAATCAAAGTGCATATTTGTGTTTGGATTTATCATGCAACAAAACTTTGTGTCAAGAGATGCTATGCATGATGAAACAAAACTGCCTTTTAAGAATTTTGCTGCAGAATAGTCCATTGCCTCTGGTGCCACTTCTGAAACCTGGAATCCTACCTTTGACACTAACATTATATCCATTAGCCCCACTAATACTTCTTCTGTAGCTTTCCCAACCACATCAACAAGTGCCATTGAAAATGCCACTGCCATGATGCCACTAAACAATGCAGAAACACCACAAATTCCTCCAACTGAACCTCTGATACAAACAAAATCTCTTAAGGCAACTAACACTGGTGACTTGACTCTTGTGTATGTAGGTTCATTACAAACAACAACGAAAACTGTTCCCCAACCAGGTAATCAACCTCAACGAACACATTCTATGATTACTAGGTCTTAGAATAATATTTTCAAGTCAAAAATACTATATACTGCCACTAAACATCCTCTACCAATGCCACTACTGCCATTAAAGATCCTTAGTGGAAGCAAGCAATGCTTGAAGAATTGGAGGCTTTAAACAGAAATGGAACATGAAATTTAATACCAGCTCCAGCAAACCGCACCATTGTAGGGTGGAAGTGGGTTTTCAAAATTAAAAGGAATGCAGATGGCTCTATCGCTTGCTACAAAGCAAGACTTGTAGCTAAAGGGTTTACACAAGGACCAGAGGTCGATTTTACAGAAACATTTAGCCCTGTGGTAAACCCTGTTACAATTAGATTGGTACTCTGCCTTGCTGTCACTAATGGTTGGCCTATGCAGCAACTTGATGTGAGTAATGCCTTCTTGCAAGGTGATCTTCAAGATGAGATTTACATGAAGCAACCTCCTATTCTATATGACGAGCAACATCCAACTTTGGTTTGCAAGTTGAAGAAGGCAATCTATGGTCTGAAGCAGGCACCACGTGCCTGGTATTGTGCTATGAGCAATTTTCTAATCACTTCTGGCTTCAAGAATTCTGTTGCAGATACATCACTCTTCATATATAAGTCTGGTGATATACTTGCATATATGCTTGTATATGTTGATGATCTGATCCTGACAGGAAACAACAAAGAATTTCTTGCATCATTTACTCAAGCTCTGATTTCAAAGTTTTCCATCAAAGATCTTGGCAGCCTGCATTACTTTCTAGGAATTGAGGTAACCAATACTGCTTCGGGTCATTTTCTTTCTTAATCATAATACATTGTTGATCTGTTGGAAAAGGCAAACATGACTAGAGCAAAGGAATATAGCACTCCATTGTCAACCTCGAATGCAATAACACTTAATTATGGCACTGCATGTGTTGATGACACTGAATTCAGAAAGCTCATTGCTTCTCTTCAGTATCTAACACTTACCAGGCCATACATTTGCTATCTAGTGAACAAGATCTCACAGTTCATGCATAAGCCCACTACTCTGCATCTTCAAGCTCTTAGGCGTGTCCTTAGGTACCTCAAAGGAACAATGATGAACAGTTTTCATATAAGGAAAGAATCAAAGCCCACACTTACTTCCTATACTGACTCAGATTGGGATGGGAATCCAGTTGACAGGGAATCAACATCTGCATGTATTCTTTACCTTGGAAAAACTCCAGTCTCATGGTGTTCCAAAAAGCAAAAAACAGTAGCAAGGTCCTTTATTAAAGCTGAATACAGGGCCATTGCCAGCAGTGTCTCTGAGCTCACTTGGATTAAGTCAATTCTTCAAGAACTGCATGTCTATTTGCCTAAAGCTCCACTAGTTCTTTTTGACAACTTGAGTGCTACATGTACATGTGCCAATCCAGTGTTTCATATCAAAATGAAACACTTAGCATTGGACTATTTCTTTGTTCAAGAACGATTGAAAGAAGGCCAGCTTCGAGTATAACATATCTCCACTATTGAATAGCTAGTAGATGCTCTTACTAAAGAATTATCTAAAGACAGATTTTACACTTTACTATCCAAGATTGATGTCACTAATGGCTCCACCATCTTGTGGGGGAGTAATGGAGGGAACCGAATTTCAAATTCTAAAGAGTTAGAACTATAGTCTAACCGAATATTTAAATTATTTAAATTCAATTCATACTTGTGAATGTTATACACTTAGCCTTATCATTAAACTTTACCATGTATTTATACCTTGTAAAACTCAATACAGAATTAAGCTTTCTCTCTCAATTTCTATCTTCCCTTTGCATTCTTTACTCACTTCATTGTTACGCTTGGTTTCCAGCATAGCTTTTAACCCCATTTTGGATTCAAATAGATTGATAATCTAGACTCTGTGGTTCTTTTGATGCATGTTGGTTGTGGAAGCATGGGGCTGGTGTGGTGGTTTTAAAGAGATGGTCCCCGTTGTGAGTTGTTTCTTGTCTGCTCATATATACGTAGTGATTCTTAATCACTCGTTTGATTATTAAATAAAATTTTCCTTTTAAAAAATTAAAAATATTTAAATCTTACTATTTTTATATTGAAATCATGCCTAACTCAAGTAAGTCAAGTACTTTTCGAGTTGAGTTCAAATCCCAAAAACAAAAGGTTCATTGAGATTGAGCTGAAGCTCAAGCTTTTAAATTGATTCGAGCTCGAGTCTTACACTGGATTGACTTGACTCAATTACATCCCTAGTAATGTGACACAAACCCTTCACTTTGTCCTAAGGTTTTGGTCATATTTGACACTTCTTATTGTTTATATCAATATGACATTTGAATGTCCAAGAAAAAAAATCACAACATAACAATGTGAAACATAGAACATTAGAAGTATTTGGTGTCTTATCCCAAATCCATGTAACATAGTCACAAATGAATAGTAAATAAAAGGGTGGAGGGAGGGGACGGACGAGCAGGGCCATGGCCCCCTGCCCTTATGAAACTTCAGTTATAGGTAGTATTTCTTCGAAATTAAGAAAGTGGTTAAATTTTCATTCAGCCCCTCCATAATTTTTTTTCTAATTTGGCTTCCTTGATAAAATTTATAAGTTACATTTCTTTTATATTTAAATCATTCAAATTTAAAATTTGGCCCCTCCATACTTTTGTATGTTGAGAAAAGGGTTTGTCGACTCATAAATTAGCTCGGTATGTTTCAATGCTGAAACTAATAACGTAATGGTGTACAGGTCTTAATTCCTGTGCGTTTGTATATCCCAATCTCTTTTGAGATTTCTCCATCAATAAATTCCGAATTATTTTCTAAGAAAATATCATTCAAATTTTCTTTAAGTTCTTTTAATGTATTTAATGATTAATTATTTATTTTAATTTCTAATTGCTGCTTTATTTACAGTATTGTTACCCATTGAATTAGTGTTGATTCAATCATGACATCAAATTTTTTTTTTATACATTATATATGCCATTTGTACCTTAAAATTAACTAGCCCCAAGACCCGCGCTCCTCTCGGGATTGTGAAGGGAGGGAACAATTAGTCATGAAACGACTAAATTTCGAAAGCAATTTTTAGAATTGAAATATAAAAATTATTTTGAATTTAGTAGTTTATTTTTAATTTCAGTTTCATATAATAATTATTTTATTTTTGTAGTGCGCCCAAATACAAGCCATTATGTTCGAGAATGGAATATCTAAATTGTTAGATACTTTTCAAAGCATGAATACCCATATTATTTCGAATGGCCTTGTCAAGAAAGTATACTCGAAATTTCCAAATGTCAATAACAACATTGAGCTAACACTAACAGAATATCCTATTGTTAGTGATACTCAATATCTTTGTTGCAACCGCATCACTTTGTTCAATTGGAAGATGTCCAAGACTATAGCAATGGGGCCTTAATAGGTATACTATATTTTTCGTTTATTACTAATATTTTACGTAAAAAAATCATTTATAATACTAGTGTTTTTTCCCTCTACAGATATTATTGGCTTTGTTGTCAAAGCATAACCACTGATTTTTAAACTAAATGTAATTTTGTTACATTTCAATAATTAAATTCTTTGAGCTAAAGGGAGTGAAGGATAGATGAATTGATGGATTCGGATTCGCTCAGATACCTCAAAAGAATTTAATGCGCAAAATATCTATTTGATGTTGAATTTAAAATTTACTTCAACATAATTTTAATACAATATAATAATTTAATTCTTTAATTTTTTATACATTTCAATTATTTAATATTTTTTATTTAAACACGTTCGGCCACGTGCAACGCACGTGAAAGTTAAGACTAGTATGATTAAATGTTCATTTAATGAAATATATATAATGTGTATATGTATACATTATAGTCGACCGCCCTGTGGGGGTGGCTTAGTGGCAGTAAACCGAGTGTAAGGTTTGCTGCAAGCGTGGTCATGTGCTCAAATCTGAGTAAACGCAAGGTTTTTCTCACATAAACTCCTACTTGTTTCCACCTTCATGAACCCCTGGGTCGATGACGCCCACCAAGAGACTTCTTTTTTTGATGAAAAAAAAACATTATAGTCGACCCCTTAAAAATTTCTGATTCTGCGCCTGTCTGAATACTAATGTACGTTGCCTCCAGAAGACAACAATTAAGTTGGATCTTGCTATTTTGAAGGGCGTCAGAGATGATGTATAGCTAATGTGGGGTATAGAGAATGTTTGGTATATATGGATCTATTTAGGAAGGCGTGGAAACAGAAAAGGATCCACTAGTCAAGCAAAATGAGATGCATTGACCCCACTAATATAGGAATGTGAGATGCATTCGCTCCTTACATGTGATCTCCCCACTACCGTCATGCATGCGCTATTTGTAAAGCAAGTTATTGCTTGTTCTTCTTGGAGATTACAGCCTGCAATCTTTGAAATGAAGGAAAGGTTTTCATACTTGAAAATGAGATGAAGAATATTATTGAATTCGATTGTCGTAGTCCTGAACTGAGGTTTTAGCCTATTTCGCATCCGAAGTGGATGTTCCATAAACAAATTACTTGATGTTGATGATGGGAAACTATGAGTCCAACACTTACATAGACAAATTTTTTTGCATAAACAAAGGCATTATACAAAGATCAATTGCGTAGAATTTAATGGATATATATATATATATATATATATATATATATCTTGGAAGATGTTACTGGTACTCGATTAGAAGTTTATGCGTATGTCAATTTGATGACAGAATTTCCTCTTTCCGACAATATGGAATTAAAGAAATTCAAATGTTTATGTTTCGTTTCCGACATCCATTTTAAACAACTAGAACATCTGTCAAGGCCAAACTCATTTAATTATCTCATAGTCGGCAACTACTTGCACATCCATTTCCAGTAGGTAAGATTCTGAAAGTGAAATGCATATGAATGAGTAGGAGTGCAAAGGATTTATTACAAGTCAAGATTTTAAGCAAGATAAGGGTTAACATCCATTTGCGTCACTCTAAGGCAGTATTACTATTACTATCTTAATCCCAGTGATAATCCTCGACGGCCATAAAACATTAAAAGGGGGAAAAACTAGTGTTTGTGCATAATTTAACCTTTTATGAGTTTTAGCAAAAAAAAAATAATAAAAATTATGAGTGCCTACCAGTACCATGGCAATAAGGGGGAAAAAAATACTCCATTCCATATACTATAGTTAATGGACATTGCAAGTTGTACACAAGCTTGAGCTTTGGTTCTTTGTGAAAATATTAGATAAGGCAATTAATGGAAAAGACCAAGTTGTAAATGGTGGCTATATATTGTTCTCATCATATATAATACTCCTTTGTCTCATTATACAAGTCCCTTTTAACTATATCATCAAGATTAAGAAAGTTAGTTAGGGTTCAAACTTTAATGTACTTTTATCTTGTTTTTATATTTTTACCCCTATTCTCTTTTTCCCACTCATTCTCTCTCATCCTTCTCACTTTCTTAACTACCCTACCACTTTCAAGGCTAGTTTTGGAAATAACTTTTAAATATGCATTGGGTTTAGAAAGGAGACTTATATTTTGGGACAAAAAAAGCTTCTAGAAGGAGACTTATAAAAAGAGACAGAGGGAGTATTATTTTTGTTCAGAGTACAGAAAGTTGTTTAATTTCCCTCGTTTTGGCTATTACTCCCTCAGTCCCTAATTAGATGTCCACTCTTGGTCAACTAACACTAAACTTTGACCATTGTTTATAAAAAAAATATGTAAAATTTAATTTAAAAAAAATATATGCTAAAAAGTTTGTAATTCAAAGTGCATAAGTGTTATTTTTAAAAATTATTTTGATTTATTTATTTTTTATAAACAATGATCAAAGTTTAACTTTGTTGACCAAGAGTGGACATGTAATTGGGGACGGAGGGAGTATAATTTATAATTATAAGATAGAATCATATGATTAAGATTTGCTTAAATATAGTGGATAATAACATCATATCCACATTGCTAATTAAGGTACTTCTAAATCTGTTTAAGTAGCATATATATACCTCTTTAATTGTTGCTTTGTTGGAGAGCACCAAATTTCACATGGAGAAATGAACTAGTGTCTTGTCTGCAAATATAGGATTGAAAAACAGGTTAGGCCAATTTAGAATTAGGTGGTCATAGTCAGATTCCCCCTATAAATCAACATGAAGGTCTAGGTATTGCATATAAGGTGGTTATTTACAATTTACCAAGACTTATTGAAAGGATAGAGGGGTAAAGGAAAGCTTACATATAAAAGAGCAAAGTTATACAGAGTATAATTTGATTGGTTTTATATGCTTTTATAACTTTATATTTATAGGTGATTCTTAAAAAAATAATTATAATAATATAATTCGTACGCTGCGCTGCAGGCAAATTTTTAAATTTGAATGCGTTTACACGTGAATATATAGCCCCATTAAATCTCTGTTTATTATTAAGTATGTTATAACTTTAAATGTAGGAGAAAAGATAAAATGAGATGGTTATCTCTAAAAAAAAAGAAGATTGAGATTTTTAATAATTTTGATGGAGTACACAAATTATATATAGTGTATATATATATAGGGTGATTATATGATACACCGACGGTGTAAATTTTGGACTCCACAAGCGGTTTGTGGGGTTGACACATGTCCCTTTTTTGAATTAATTAAGTTTTAAATATTTCAATCTAGTCCCTAAGGGACACATGTCACCCTTTAGGACCCGTTTGTGTAATTTTCTAAATTCCACCGCCGGTGTATTGTATAATTTGCCATATAAGGTGATTATATAGTAGTTTTTTTTTTGAAAGGCAGATATTATTGATAATCGAAGAGTGATTCAGAATCACTACAAAACGAATAAAGACCAAGCAAGAAGGACCAACCTGCAGGCAGAAAAAAACTAAGAAACAACAAAACAAATAACAACAAAAACCAAACCATCACAAAAAGTTAATCCAAACCACGCCACAAGTCTCAGACATCCACACCCAAACTGCACAGACAACAGAAACAAACTTGAAAGATCAACTCTTCACGTGAATCCAATATAAGGAAGAATACCATTCCTGCAAAGATGCTCTATTCGCAGCAGACAACTCCATAAAATTACCAATCTCTCAAAAACATGAAAAAACTCATCAATGATAACGATTAAAGAATCAGAGACACTAACTCTCTTCCTCCATAGCCTTAAAGTTTTCTAAGATCACCCTATCATCGCAATCAAAAGAGATGTCCAGTTTTTTCCCAACATCCAAAGTTGCTTGAGCTTCCTCTATCAAAATATGATTTCTATTTCAAATGTCACCATCTGAAAGAGAATCATCGACAACTTCCCCTATTTGCTGCTTAGATTTCTGTGACTTAGTTCTTTGTAACTTAAGCTTCTTACTGAACTTCTTACTACGTTTCTTATTTTTCTCCAACAGATTACTAAACCAATCCTCCTCAGTATCCTTTTCAATATCCTCCAAAACTCTACTCTTCCTCTCACAAACCTTTGTTCTTTAATTATCTGAATCAAAAGGCCTTGCATGGAGACCAGAATTAGAAACAAGATTTTCTTCCAAAGAGTTAGGCACAAAATCCTCTACCAAATAAGTTTCCAAAGATTTTACATCATTACTAACCATAACTCCATTAGGAAGATCATTAAAATTTGAATTCAAACTATCCTCTACCATAATATTTTCCAAAGATTTTGCACCATAACCACCCATAACTCCATTAGGAAGATCATAATCAATTGAATTCAAATTATTCTCCACCTTATCAGTTTCCACAGAATTTACGCCTAAAAATCCTCCTGATAATTCAAAATTTGTCTCCGGCCAAGACCTCTGTCGCAACGGCTCCACCACGACCTCGCTCTCCACTATAACCCGGATTCTAAATTTGATACCAGACGAGTATCCAACTGCCAAGTTGGGGAGAATTGACAAACTAGGAGCAAGGATCTGCATCCTTGCAGTCCTAAGGGAGTTTTTATTCCTAGTGAAATCATCCAACTGCAAGAATTTACCCCACTTATCACCAAGAATCGAAAAAAAATTAACATGCCATAATTCCAGTGGCACATCATCAAGTTGAACCCAAACCAGAACCTGTCTTTGAAAACCAGTGGAATCCCAAGGGAAAACATCAACAACTGAATTGAAGCACTTGTCTATCACCATTTTCATGCAATCATCGATAAAATCTTCTTCTTCCACACTAATCAAAAGCATAACATTATTAAGCTCTCTAATCTCCACTTTAAAGTCACCAGCCTTGATAAAAGAAATCACTTCTTCAACTTCATTAACTGATCTAAAAAGGACAACAAAACTTCTTTCCAACCAACTCCGATGGTCTTCAGGAATAAACACATCCAATTCCATTTCCTCGCTAGACTCATGACCCTGTTCTGCTAACTCTGGATAAGCTTCCTCCTTATCTGCATACGCAATGGGACTGTTGGGATCTACTAAACTATCAACACCCTTACTGCCAACATCTTTAAACAATTGAACTTTTGAAGCCACAAATGAATCCTGCCTCCGTTATTGCTTGTTTACAAATGACATGACATTCGAAACAGAACGGGAGCCTGATCTGACATGCTTACTTTCTGATTTACTTTTCTCAAAACATGATTGAAACCTGTCTCTAACATACCTCGGAGGAGGATTATCAGCCGCCTTAACTGAGTTCACCACATCTCTATAGCTTCTTCCATCAAGTTTGGACTCAACGCACACCATCTCACCATGCTTCTTGCTTCTTCGAACCCATTTTTGTTTTCTTGTATCTCTAGCTTTATAGGTTCTGATTCTGCTCACTTCCAGATATCTTTGGCTCGCTTTAACAAGTCCCAAATAAGCATCTTTCTCATTCCAAAATCTGACAAAAGCGTATGTAGTAGGCCCCTTTTGTCGATTTTGTCGTTGAATGAAAATATCTGCTACTCTACCGTAATCTGAAAAAGCATCCCACAAAACATGTCTGGATACTCTAAAACTCAGGTTGGCAATGAAAACAGAAAAAAGTTTTGATCGCCAATCCACAGAAACACTCGCCTGACCCTTGTCACCAAAGCTTCCTTTCACCACCATATCGACATAATACAAGTTGCGGATGAAGACAAACTCTTCTAATGGTTTCTGCAGATCCAAATCCAAGAAGAAAAACGAAAAAAGGGGGCAAAAATGATGAAACAAGACAAGGGAATTACCAGAAAGGATAAACAAGGAAAGAAACTTTAATTTCGAAGAAGAAAATTAGATTTTGATGGGCTTTTTCCATTGATCAGAAAGAGGAAAAAAGAATAGTGGAGAGGGGTGGCGGCGCTTATTTGCTTGGGTTTTATTTCCAAAAATAAATTTGGAGTTAATTTGTCATTGTTTTGTATATATCTAAGAGTACATATAATGGGAGGATCATTGGATCACGGGTCGACCCGCAATCAAATGAACAGTAAAAATCAATTGAATTAGAGCCATTCGATCATTTCAATTGACGGAGGGGATTCAGCCACATCAACGGGTCGAAACCACCTGCAACCCGCCTCTCGCCAGCCCGACCCGTGTTCAACCTAATGCCCTACGATTCCAACTACTCCCTTTCCTCTGAGTTCTTTCAATCCTTACCTAATCACATGTACTACTCCCGTGATTTCCTCCTATTCCGCTTTCAATCTTTGTTTTTCTTTGCTTAGCTTCTCAGTCTCCTTCTTTCTCTTCTTTCCTGACTTTCAATTTTTCTCTCAGTTTTTTTTATGTTGCTATTTCGTTTACGAGCCAGTGCTCAAAATCACAACCATCGAGCAAGATCGTCTCTTTCGGCGGCCTGTTGGAGTAGTTAGGTTTTGCGTCGTTGAGGGTTGTCTTGGCGGCCCACGTGGAGAACGACCTCACGGAAGGGTAAGGGGCCTCACGATAGAGGAGAACGTTGAAAAGTGGGGCATGGAGGCGACGGAGGAAGGAGATGGAAGGCGGCGATGGAATGATGAAAGTTCTGGAGGAGGCAGGAACGGTGGAGTAAAAGGAGGAGAAAGTGCGGGAGGATGGGAAGAAGGAAGTTAGGGTTTTGGGTTTTGATAATAGAGAGCGAGAGAGGGATTGGGTCGCCATTGGGAGGCTGGGAAATGCTGAAGAGTGCGACTGCTGCAAGGAAACAGTGGAAAATTGCGATGCGGGCTTTCTTGAGGCCGACTTCAGATTCCAGCAATGTCTCCACCGTTTCTCTGGCCTCCTTGACTTTTAAACGGGTATGTTTCCTTTTCCTGATTTCATCTTCTCTCTTGTGCGTCTTTGCCGTGTTTGTGTATCGACTATGTAATTTGGGTTTTTAAATTCGTATGGGTTGGGTGTGTGTTAGTTTCTTCCTCCCTCTATCGGTTTACATCTTGGTTTGCTTCTGGCTCTATTGTTTTCTATCAAGGGATAGAAAGCAGATGAAGGAGATTTATCTGGTAAAGGTGAGGCTATTCTTTCACCTACCCAATTTTTTTTTCTCTTCGATGGTCTATTTATAAACTTAGCAGCAATGACTAAATACCATGCCCAGCAAAACAAAATCAGCAAAGCTTGCATATTTATCCTAACTTCCTCTCTTCTTATAACACCATCTCATAAATTCTTGCTTATGGATCGAAATCTACCTCCTAAAGAAAAACTTCCACCCCCTATCAAACGGTTTGTATCTCTTTTAGAATTTCAACTCTCTATCTCATATCCATCTGGCAACATCGATCAGAGTGAAGATTTCATCTTTTCTTTACATGGGAAGGCTGTTAGAAGGCTTTGGCATGGGGATAATCACCTATACGGTAATTTCAAACTATATTGTTATTATTTCAATCAAATTTATAGCAATACGGAGATTATGGATTGGGTTTATCATCTAGAGAAGCACGTGTATATAGCTGAGATAGCTTTTATTTCTCTGATGGCTGACTTGAGCAAAACTTTGGAGAGAAATTAGGCAATGGTGTTATTGTGGATCACTATGTTGAGCTATGTTGATGATCACCATTGTCATGGATTTAAACAATACCAGTTGGTTAATGCAATCTAATTTCTCAGAGAGAAATACATCTATCTATTGGTAGATGAAGTTGGAAGTAGCCAATCAAGTCTAAATGAGTGCAATGCTTTTGAATGTGATCGTATTAAGCATGTTGCAAATGACCATTTATTTAAATTCTTCTGACATTGCTTATTCTTGATTTCTTTGTATTTTCATGTAAATAATAGTCAAATGGTTAGTACTTCTTCATGTTAGTGATCTTTTCTTGAAACCTAGGCATGCTAATGTGTTGCTTCCTATTCAAAAGTTATTACGTAAAAAATTGACTTTTAAGTTTAAGTCTCTGCAATAGTTCTGTTTCATTGATTGTTACCTGATAACAATGTTTTCTTTCCTGCTTTCATAACCTTCCAATTTCTTTAAGCAGTCTTATCTCACTCTTTACCTTTTCATATGCTCATGAGATGTACTGAGTTTTGTTCTTTGATTGTTATAATTATGGTTTCAGGTTGAGTTTACACGAGAGATTTCGGATTATAAGAAATATGAAAGAGATTTCAAGTCTCAGCCCTAAGTCTAACCGGAACAGGTAATTTGTTGCTCCGTTTCTCATCTTTCAGACCATTTTCTTGGCAAATTTATTGATGATGTATATTGGTTTTGCAAGTCCTTGCTTCACCTCATTTGAATCTGTGGCTTGGGTGTTTTTCTTACTACATTTAAAAAAATAAAAATAAATTGGGCCTTTTCATTTGAAGATAAATTTAACTCCATTTGTAACAGATGAAGTAAATGATTGCCCATGCAATGTGTTCAGCTGTGAATTGCTTCGATCCAAGTGCAAGGTCAGTTACTAAGATGCTTACACATAGTGCTTAGTATTATCTCATTGCAGTTGCTCTGCAACTTTCAGATATGACTCTGCAGTAACTTCCTTTTTGCTTGAAACGACAAAAGAAAAATTATATGCTCAAGTATGGAAATAATTATCCTTAAATTAGTTGGTTTAATTTCAATTAGTCCTCAGCATAAGATAGCTAACATCTTAAATCCAAGTATGCTTACACCTTTTGTTTTGAATAATCATTATGTACAAGCTATTTTCTTCGATACTATTGTTGACGGCTTTTGATGGTATATTACTTTCTTACAATCTTTAAGTTTAGACTTGCAGATTTTAGATCAATTTCATGTGTATTCAATCAATTTGGGATTTTGGAGTGCACCGAATCTGCTTCATTATTTCCAGAAAATCTATTCCTCTTGCTGTAAGATAAAGGCACATATAAATTCTCTATAAGCCCCTTTTTTTCTTTCATTTTTTTTGAAAAATTTTTAGAGCTATTAATTTTTAAACTCAACATCTGAACAAATCTAATTGTTCAATCTTTAGTCCATATTTGTTCAATCTATGTTATTCATGTTTTCTGGCTAACATAATTAGGTATTTCTCAGATTAATATTTACTATGCCTTGCAATTCAATGTACTAGGGTCTTGGTATTCCTCAACAAATTGCATATGGAGTAATTTTATTGGTACATATTTGTCTATTCTTTGTTATAATTATAATTATTACTTATTGATGTTTTGTGGTTGACGTAATTAAGTACTGCTCAAATTCATATCTACTATGCCAATTCAATGTAGTTTTACCAAGGATTTAGGGTAGTGATTAATTAAAAATATTGATGAGATTTCTTTTTTACTCATTATTGTAAGCTATCTATGTTCTGGATTTAACCCATTCTTAAGCTAGATTGCTATTTTATTTCTAAAGTTATTCTTCTGTTAAAACACAAAGCAGTGTACTATATGTTTTGGTTGCCATTCTAGAAAATTTTACACCTGATTTATATTAGGTTGGTTGTTTGCTATGGCTTGGGACTTGCTGCACAGAAAATATGAAAAAGATCTCAGCCAATTTGCTGATTTCTTTTTACTTCTTACTGATGGAAAACTATAGAGCAGTGCAATTTTGGTTTGTTGACAAAACCTATGGACCATATATTAGGTAGGATAGGACTCTCATATGTATACCTCCAAAGGTATGATTAATCTTAGTTTCTGCTTCATTTGATTATTGCCACCCCAGGAAGCAACTGTGAAACGTTAAGCTACAAAGTGCTTAGTGGCCATCTTAAAAGCAATGGGAGATTGGATGAACAAACAGTTGCTTATTCCAGGCACTCATTATGGAAGCAGGGTTTGAAGCTTCCTCGGATTTCGCTTTTTCTACTATTTGTTCTATCCCAGGTTTGTATATATCATTCTAACGTTATATTTTCTCTGTTTTTGGCCTCTGAAGTTATCATTAATCTTAGTTTCTCCTTCATCATTTGATTATTAGGTAATTGGTTTAGGGGTCTGTAAATATGGTGTTGGAGAAATGCTGCATGTTTGTTTTTTTGTTGATAGATTAGGGAAAAGAGATTGGAAGTCCATAGGGAAAGCTGGCGAGACCAATAAGATTATTTTCCCGTTTAGTCTTCATTTTTTTGAATTCTGCTTCATTTCATATTTGAATTCTTATTGTTGTTGTTATTATATTGGATTATGGTTTTTTCTGGGATCGTTGTTGTGTTATCTAAAAAAAGTGTGAAATTGTGTTTTGATGAATGAATGTGATCCAGACAATCTGATGCATCCTTTTTAAGTGCGTGATTATGGTCTTTATTGGGATCGTTGTTGTGTTCTGTAAAAAATGTTAGCTTCTCTCTTTATGAAATTGAATGCGATCTAAGCAATCTGCTGCATCTTTTTTCCTGTGCGTTCTTATTCAACTCAATGCTTTCAATTTTATATGGTGTGGGGTTGATCCATTTTTTGTTAATGGTATTATAAATTATTGAGAGGAAATCATTCGAAGGTAGTTTTGACTTTTTGTTCATTCTCTATTTCTCATCAAATATATATTGAAATCATTGCCAACTATCAATTGGCTACATGATATCATTGGAAATTGGAAATATATATCATTGTTTTTGGCATATGGCTTTCTAAAGCACACGGCATTATTCAGTGGTCTTTAGATTTCCAAGATGAGGTTTAATTATTTGGAAGGATACAACTATTCTATATTTCATCTTACACCAGAGGATAATGTCCAAGTAGGGGGTACTTTTCAGTCCCTTTTTTTTTGTCATATGGAAAAAGGTGAACTAGAATTTTACATTTGGTATTTGCATTGTTGGTTAAATCAGTAGTGAGTATGTCTTTTACTCACTAAATAGTTATGAATCATTTTAGGCTGTATGGGAACCAAGCTTATTGAAAGGAAAAAAAAAGATGGAGAATGACCTTCTTTCTGCAACAGCCCCTATCATTGCTATTGCTTCTGTTGTATTTATGTATAGATTATGATATACTTTTATGCAATATATATGTTTATGGTGAAGTCTGAGCCTGTATTTTACATGATAGAAACGGTGCTGGTGAAGAAATTACATTTTCGACCAACTAGAATGCTTCGGTTTATCACTTGAAATCTTTATGTCGGTAAGTAAAGTAGTTACCCTTCTACCTGTTTTGTAAGTCTCCATCAACTTTTCTGTTACAGAAGTTCAGTAAATTTCAAATTGTTAATTCTCACAAATAATTCAAACTGATACATATTATTAGCTTTTTCCTGTCATTTTTTCAACTTCCTTGCATCATGTAGCTTGTTTGAGATTTAGTTTATCTTGGTGTACCAACCAGGTATATTTTCTAACTTAAATCATGCCTATTCTCATCTGCCTTGACAGAACATCTGATTTGGCTTTTCTTTTTCCCCTCTGATCTCAGATTTGTATCATACTCGGCATTCTGCTAATGACTCTGTCACCCATTGGAGGTTTGAGGAGTATAATTATAAGTGCCAAGGGTTACAAGTTTTACTCTGAATCATTTCTAGGTAGCATCAAGCAAGCGATTGGATAGATTTTATCTCTGATATTGATTTTAATTGATCCTGCAGGCAAGAGGTGAGCACTACAATGGAAGATGCCATCACAACTGTATCGAAGGCACAACAGGTACTTCTTTAGGATTTTTAAAAAATTTATTTATGTCACTATTTTATGACAGATTGATAAATAAAACTGACCTTTCCTACAGGGATTGGAAGGTATGAATGGGGAAAACAGATATGAAATTATTCTCAGGATGAAGGCTAGCTAGCAAAGGATGGCTTCTGAGGTTGTGGAAGAAATTATTGCACTGGATCCAACCTTCTTCACACAAAATCCCGGTTTTCTCTTCAAACATAAGTAGGTCAGTTGATTTTTTACTGGCAATGGGTCATCAAGTAAACATTGAGGGTGGATATCTGTTTAAACTATCGATAATTAATTAGCTAAAAAAGCAAGGGGGCTGATGCCAGCTGGGGTAGTAATTGGTAAAGTCCAAACACAGGAAAAATGAAATTTTAATTTTGGTTATGAAAATTTTTTATGTGGGGTGTATTAAAGAAACTTTACAATTTCTTCTGCCAAGGCCATGGACTTTAAAGTTTGGCCCTTATTTTGGCCTTTTCCCTCAGCCATTTTTTCCCGTGGCAACAATTTTAAGGCTACAAATGGGTTCTGGATTTAATTTGCAGTGATTCCATAGAATAATTGTTTAGCATCTGTACACCTGCAAAGAACAAGGTCAAATTAGAACTTGCTCAGCTGAGTTTTGCCGAGCAGTGGACCGGCTGTGAGCGGGTGATATACTTTTCTACAAGATGATTCTGCACCCATAGAATAATGCTGATTTTGCATGTTCTTTTCTTTCTTTCCAATTATTAGTTTGATTTCTTGGATATTATGCTTTATGAGTTGTTGAAATTCCTCATCCACTTCAGCATGTTTGGTCGAAGAATTGGATTAAAACTGCGTCGCTGTCATCTGTCCATTCTATTTAGCCAACTATGTTGTTAAACTGATAATGTATTTTTGCTATTATTCATGACTCCATTTTTTTAGCTAAAAACGATGTGTTATTGTTTGGTGTTAGACATGCAAGGCTTACATATTCTTATGATTGATACTCTACTCTGTATGTGATTTCCTGTCAATAATCTCAGCCAGCTCATTTCTCGATCAAGGTTCGTAATTCCAAAGGCTTCTTCAAGGGCAACTTTCCTACATCTGTAAGTATTGAAGATTTTCTGAACAAAGAAGGTTGTTTCAGCTTCAAGTTCTTGATAGTAGTCTAAAATTTTCAGACTTTGCCTTCCTGTATTCTAAAAGTTTATTCATTTCCTTTGTCTATCGTGAATGTAACAGTGTGGCTGATCTACTAGCTCATAAGGCTGCCAGTTCTCAATCCTCTAATATATATGATGTAATGCAGCCTTTCTTAACTGAGCTTATGCTTTTTGATAACTCTACTATATGTACTACTAGAAATGTATCAGCCTCTACCTTTTGTACTGTTTTACTAAATAAATAAAAATCCTGTAGTTGTTAGCGTGCAAAAATTGGTCTATCAATTTCTATGAGAAGTTTTTATATTTTTTATGGGATCATTATTGATTTATTATTACAAAATAAATGAAAAACATACACTAATATTGAAAGTGCCCTATGATTCAATGCTTCGACAACATTTCTCTAACACCATAATCAAAAACCCCTCAACCCCCTCAACCCGTGGCGAAACACCATATTCAAAAACCCCTCAACCAGGTATTTGGCTCCTCTCAAATATGAAACACTTTTCAATGCAAGAGGTAGAGCACACTGATAGGGAACTCCGTGTTAACTTCCTGAAGGTTTAACAGGTACACTCTCTTTGACCTTCGATTCTTCTCTTTGAATTGCTTTGACCTTTGATTCTTCTCTTTGAATTGCATACTGTATACAGGCAGTCACTAACCAAGGCAGCTTCACATGTACTCTGTAGCTAACCTTTGAAGATTTCAGCAACAAGTTAATGTGGCCTTATGAAGTTTGTAACTCTCTTTTGATCCCATTCGGATATTAAAACAATTTAAGTTTTATGGTTTGTATATTTTTAGCCATTCGGTATGGTTTGAATAATTCCTATCTTTCGATCCCATTGGGGACAAGGAGTATAAATTTTATGCTCGGTATATTTTTGGCCATTCGGTAACAATTCCTATGGTTTGACATGAACATTTTTATAATTAGCAACTTAATGCTTTAATTAGCTTGCTTTATACAATGCGACATGTCTTTGTAAGGCATACTTTATTCCTTTGGCTATTTGTTCGGGATTTTTGCTCCCACAATGATATTGTTTCATCATATATCATGATAATATTTTGCTTTCATTTGATAATATTAATCAATTATCCACACACAATCTTCTTTCTTATGTCATGTTCTTCAAACATCAATGTATTAACCAATTCATAACCGAACATAAAGATCTCTAGCCCGCGGCGCAGTGCGGGCCAAATCCTAGTAATATATAGTAGTTAATTGGAATTGTTTTTCAATATATAGTGTTTTCTTGTCATAAAATTAAATCTTATCCCACCAATATGAAATCAATTTCATACCCTATTCTGTCATACATCACATCAAAACATCTTTACAACTTCATTCATTTGAAACCCAATTATTATTAAAGAAATGAATCAGCTCTCCACTTTCAATGATGGGAGCAATGGTGCTAAATATTCTTTCATGCTTTCTAGGTAGGAAACTTGAGCACGAACATGAGAAGTTGAGAACCTATGTGTTTGAGGATTAAGAGTAACTAAAATTATAGCCAGATTTAATTAAGTTGTTGATACGTGACAAAGTCCCTATACCCAACATTGAACTGAAATGTGTATTCATTTCAGTATACGTTTCAGCATTAATTATGATTTTACTCAAATTTACTCATACTATATATGAAATGGGTAATAAGGACAATAATATTGGTTGGAACGATGCGAGAATTGGGAATGGAATGGAATTTTAATGATTTTCAAGCAGCGAAGAATTAAATTTTCATAAAATAGCAAAATATGTTAAAAATGTTACTGATAGAGATCAAAATATCCCATTAGAACTATCATTTTATTTTTTTTTCCTTGCAGGAAAAGAGAGAACTATAGATTTGTGGCTATTAACTCTAACATTTAAAGAAGCAAAGTGGAAACTTTTTTTTTAAATATATGAGAAATACATATGAAATATTATATTTCATATGGACCAAATTTTTTTATGAAAATTAATAAGTTTATACATACTAGAGTTTTCATAAAAAAAAGAGCCAGAAATGAGAACAACATTAATGTTCTTTTTTTTTTTCGTTGTTGCAAAAATGCATATAAGCTACTTGAACTGATACATTACTTTTGTTACATAAATATATATATATATATATATTTCGGAAAATACCAATATGCTTAATTAAAATACAAGCCCATTGGTCTGACTCATATATCCATCATCCAAGTTAAAAAAATGATCAATAAGATATGTTTGTATAAGTTTTATTACTTAATTAAAAAAATAATGGAGAAATGACGACTGATAAGATGAATAAATGTCATTGCAGGAGCCATCAAATGCACACTTTGTGGGTCCACTAGGGTGAGCCTAAACTTTGTGTCTTACAGCCGATTGGACCATTTTGTGGGGGCAAGGCACCCAAAACTATCCCTTTTGAACTGCGGCAAACGCGTATATGGCATTGGGGCTCCAACCCATTCCCTATATATACCACCTTTCACTGGCATTCTAAAGCCAAGGTTGTGGGATTTGAAACGTTCCCATGGCTATCAAGAAGCTATTCGGTGCGGTTTTATTTGTATTACTAGGTATAAGTGTGTGTTCTGCTACTAGAGCTCTCCTCACTTTAGGAGATGTAGCCTCTCACGTTACAGGTACTGTACATGGTGGTGGCAACGTTGGTGTATATGGTTCTGGCCTCGTTGGAGGAGGTGGAGGTGGCTCAGGAGGTGGTGGTGGCAGTGGCTATGCAGCTGTAGGAGAACATGGAGCTAGTGCATCTGGAGGTGGTAGTGGTAGTGGAGAAGGTGGTGGTGCTGGATATGGAAGTCATGGTGGTGGTGGAGGAGGCAGTGGTGGTGGTAGTGGTGGTGGTGGAGGTAGTGCAGGTGGAGCCTCTGGGTACGGAAGTGGAGGTGGCGAAGGAGGTGGAGCTGGAGCTGGTAGTGCTGGGTATGGAGAAGCTGGTGGTCATGGAGGTGGTGGCGGAAGTGGAGGCGGTGGAGGTAGTGCAGGTGGAGCATCTGGATATGGAAGTGGAGGAGGAGAAGGAGCTGGCTCTGGGTATGGTGGGGGTGGAGCACATGGTGGCGGAGGTGGTGGTGGAAGTGGCGGAGGTGGTGGTAGTGGCGCTGGGGGAGAGCATGGTGGTGGTTATGGTGGTGGTCAAGGTGCTGGTTCTGGCAGTGGTTATGGTGCTGGCGGTGCTGGTGCAGGAGGCGGTGGTGGTGGTGGTGGAAGTGGTGGAGGCGGAGGTGGTGCTGGGGGGGCACATGGTGGGGGATATGGCGGTGGAGAAGGAGGAGGATCTGGTGGTGGTGCAGGTGGCGCAGGTGGAGGAGGAGGTGGTGGCTCCGGTGGTGGCGGCGGCGGTGGATATGGTGCAGGAGGTGCACATGGGGGAGGGTATGGAAGTGGTAGTGGTGAGGGTGGTGGCCATGGTGGTGGCTACTTCCGTTGAATATTCCTTATCAATGGTACAATATACTAGAAGTATGAGTTTCTTACCACCAAAATTAACAAAATAAGCGTTTGGTAAGAAAATACTCAGTCAGAGATATTGCAAGAAAACTTCGAATGTTAAATGGATGATCTTAGAAGCTGTATCGTTTGATATTTATATATAAATTTATCTTTTCTTAATAATTTCAGTTTTGCATACATATATAATTCATATGCATTTTAAATTATATGTGTGTGTTTATGTGTCTCTATGTAGATGCATAATCTAATCTAAATTGATTAGACTACTTTGAAGGCTACATGTATGATCATACGTACCTTTTTTTTTTTTAGAGGCATGCAAATTTTTTAGTGATAGGACAAAGCATGTCTAAACTAGAGGAAACAAGACAAAATTCCATCCAAAATCATAAACACAATAAAAATAAAGACTATCCATGCACCAAGGTCACAATAGGCGTCGGTTACTCAAAGGTAGTAATCCACGACATCGTTCACTCTATCCAACCTTTTGCATGTTCATCACTCTCTATATTAGCTTTCCCTAAAAGTGTGGCATATTCTAAAATTACTCAAGTTTTTCCTCAACGATACAATGTGTGCAACCCACTTCTTAAGTCTCTAAAGCGTCTCATTAGCCTACTCAACACAATATTCTATTGCATTCCTTGAGTCGCTTTCCATTATAAGACCACGTGATTCAACCCATCTTAATGCACAAAACAACAACAAACCCTCCCTTATAACTCATATATATACTCCATTTGATTTGGTAATCCCAATCGACTTTGAAAATTCCATACCTATACTTTGCCCATGTCGTCCCTCAATATACCACCAATGCTTGCAGACCCGGGTTTGCACAGCCCTCAGCATTTTGTATTTCATGATTTACTTTAACAGTTTGGAAATCTATAAAGGTCCTAGAAGGAAGTTTCAATCCCATGCCAACTTGGAGTTCATATTCTGTTAGTGACACTAAATCTGACTTTAGCGTCAATCATGAAGGTTTCATGGTGTTTGGAGTGTAGCTTGTAGAGAATAAAAAATAGGTGGTTTAGTACGAGACTTTTCAAGGCAAAGGAATTAAGTTTGAGTAGAGAAATATTTAAGGAAATACTCAATAAATAACATAAAGGATAGAGTTGGTAAAGTTAAGGTGATCGGAGAATTCAACTTAAAGGTTTAGAGAATAGACAATGTAAACTCATTTATAGTGGTTCGCTCCTCCATCTCCATGATCTACACCCACTATCTTGGCTATCCTCCCAAGGATTTTCACAAACATCCACTAAACAAATGAAGTTAAAGGCCTCCATTAAGCCCCTAAAACCGAGCTATCCAAGCTCTTACAACCAATGAAGTTATGGGCGTTCATCATGCCGTTCCAGTGAGTTAAACGGGCCTTCATCACACCATTATAAGTTGAGCAAATCCCAAACTCCATACCCAAGTTTCCTAACTTGTTGAATGTCTTCCCAACACTTTTTACCCAACTTAATAAAAAGGGAATATCTGTACAAAATGAGATCCTAATACTGATCGGATCACACAAATAGAGCTCGAAAAGGTTTACGTCAAAATAGAGTATAAAAACACTAGACCTCAAGCCAAAAAAAAAAAAAAAACCAAGGGAAAAATAATAGGAGTGAAAAATTATTGGTTTTAAGGCCATTTGGAGAGTTTGGTATTGTCTCTCCATGCTTCTTCATCAATTGAACTTCATTGTACATGTAGAAAGCAAAAACTAGCCATTAATGTGACTATTGGAGTGAAACAAGCCGTTGGAAACTCAAGATTTTGTTAGAAACTCAAACAGACCGTTTATGCTCACTCTGACAACAATCTAGTCACTGCAGACACGGTTTGAAAATCTGCCCATTAATTTGTTGTTTTCTGGCACCAGTCTGTTTGTTAACTTTTCTTTTGACATGGCTGTTTGTTAGTCCCTTTGGCTAGTTCATTGGTCTGACTAACTAACTCACTTGTTTACTCTCACTGACCCATCCGTGATAATAGTTTTAGTAATTAACTTTTCTTTTGATGTTTCATGTGCTCGATATTGTGCATCTTCTAGTCTCACCAGACATAACTCAAGTGACAGTGTTGCAACTAATCCAACTTCTTAGTTCCCATTCACTTGTGCACTTCCATGTTGGGGCTTCCTAATGCTTTGTGGTTGTGGCTTGTTAGTGTCACTGACTCACGCTATTTCTTGAGAGGTTGAGTTCTCTTAGGCTTGACGTGCTGCAAGATTGCTTCTATTCTTCTTTGCTCAAGCCATTAACTAATTGTTCTCAAATTAGTCGCACTGAGGCAACCTTTTCACAAAGTTGATATGACACACAACTACACCCTCAAACAACTTGATTGATCTTTAATCCGTGAACCCTTTTTCAGTTGGTTCGTTGCATTCCATATTTCACTCTCAATTGCCAACTACATAGGCAATCACGATTGAACCATTCACCTCTCACTAAGCTTCTCATTCTTCCTTCCATGCTTCATGTTTTTCAAAAGATTAATTTCATTCTTCTACTCATGAAGCTTTCAATTTAAATCTATGAAGCTCTTGATGAGAAAGTTAATAATCAATAAGGAGTCCAATCTTGTCACTTCTTGTTTTACTTAAGTTTCTTTCTATTCAAGCTCAACTCTCCCCTTAATCTTCTCCATGCTTCATACTTCCTCAATAGATTGATCTTGTTAATATCTCTTATCATGCACGCTTCAAGTTTAAATCTGTAAGTCCTTCAATAAGATTCTTAGTCTCATCAAACAAGGCATCCTAGGAACTTTGTTAGACTTAAGTGAACAAAATGTTTTGTTATCATAAAAAACACATGGAGTTCAACATTTATTGGAGAAAGGTCCCAAATATCAGAGCAAACAAGTTCTAAAGGCATTTTGGCTTGAAACAGAGACTCTGGAAAATCTAATTTCTTGGCTTTGCTAACACTACAAACATGCCATATATGAGAATGACTCGATGATTGAAAATTAATAAAGATATTTTTCAAGGCTTGCCGAACTATTCTGATGGAGGCATGACTAAATCGAGCATACCAAGTGGTGAAATTAGCGAGATTGGCACAAGTTGGTAGGGATTTGAATACAAGCCATTTTCACATCGGCCTTTGAAGAAAACCTAACCCGTGGGGATATCCTTTACATCATAATGGTAAGAAAAAAGTTCCAAAGAGACATTATTATTCTTGGTAAAAGAATGAACAAAAAAAATTATTAGAAGCAGATGGCAAATGTAAATTATTATCAAGATTGATTGAATGTTTTCCTACCGAAAAAATAGATGAACCAAAATGAGATATATATAGGAAGGGATTTACCATTGCAATAGTGACATAGTCTGGTCCAGTGTATTCATTGTGAATTGCTAGGTTTTCCATGTCCGCGGTGAGATGGCGAGTGTCACATGAATTTGTTAACCATTGATTTTGATGTGGGAGTTGCATTGCTGCTAGGTTACTTTGGGATTTAATTGCAGACATTGGCAGATTGCTTGGAGATCTAGGAGTTGGACATTGCCTTATTGAATGTCCATAGCCATTGCAATTAGAAAATGTCAAGGTGTGGGGATCCTGAACAGTACATTGATTTGGAGACATTGCATAAGCAAAATTCTGCTAATTGAAATTTTGATTGTAATTTTACATTCCTCAGCCTCTCCTTCCATGTCGGCCTCTTCCTCCTCATATGGGGCCCTGATGTGCAACAAATTGTGTGGTTGGAGGGTTTTTTGTAGTCAATCGATTGGCTCCAAGGTGAAGGTTTTTTGTAGTCAATCGATTGGCTCCAAGGTGAATTTCTTTTTTTTTTTTTAAAGACAGATTTTATTGATAATCGAATAGTGATTAAGAATCACTACAACACGAACAAAGACCAAGCAAGAAGGACCAACCTGCAGGCAGAAAAACTAAGAAACAACAAAACAAATAACAGCAAAAGCCAAACCATCAGAAAAAACTAATCCAAACCACGACACAAGTCTCACACATCCACACCCAAACTGCACAGACAATAAAAACAAAGTTGAAAGATCAACTCTTCACGTGAATCCAACATAAGGAGGAAGGAATTTCTTTGATGAGCAACAAACCATACAAGTGTTCAAATTTGATTGGGTCCAATCGAGCTTCTAAGGCTCATGTGAAGGGGTGGTAGATTTCACCTAGACTGCCAAGAACAGCATCAACAAGGAACTCTTTATCAATTGAACTACTGATGGCTGCCAATCGATCGAACAAACTTTTTCCTCGTTGTAGATACACAGTAAAAGAATGAGATCAACGATTAATTTTTAATAAAACAGAGCGAATTTGCCTAATATGAGGTTTGGATCTAGCAGAGAAGGATGCAACAAGTTTCTTGCATGCTACATACTCGGGCAATGGTGGCTTTGACAATTTGAGGCACAAGCAAGTGATCCAACCTAGGACCATTTGATCTTGGAACCATTTGAGATATGTTGGATCGAGTTGATCATTGTCAAGTTTTAAGTTTGGAGGAATGATGTTGACTTCAATGTGAATCAGGTTATAGCTTAAAATAATTGAGCGAGTTTGTGTTTGCCACAATAGAAATTTTGTGGGGGTTAATTTCACGGAGATTTGTTGACCAACATTGGGAAGGGAGGAGGGTTGCACGGTGGCAGTTTGTGCGTTGGCAGTGATGGCTGTTACAAGAGACATTGTTGGCAACGTTGAAATGGAAAAAATATTAGCTTTTGATAATATAACATGTAAAGGGTACGTAGAATTGTTCAAGTATTGTTTATGTAGTATAGATATTTATACAAGAGAGATTTACAAGGATAAATCAAGGCTTTATAATTAGGATATAAGTTATACAATCAATTAAAAATACAAGGAAGTAGATGTTAAGTTAAGGTAAATCTCTAGATTTATGATGTGCCTTATTATCACAGGGGTGCACCCGTTAAAAGCCACTTTTTTTCTTAGTAGTTTGTACATGTGCTAAAAGCACAATCTAACCCTTCCAATAAAAGCAATCCCTTAAGGTAAATTTCTAACACGTTTCCCTTAGAATAAAAAAGAAAAAAAATGGTGTAGTGGGCTTGCATGCCTGACTTAACCCTTCCAATAAAAGCAATCCCTTAAGGTAAATTTCTAACATGTTTCCCTTAGAATAAAAAAAGAAAAAAAATGGTGTGGTCGGCTTGCATGCCTGACTTATGGCACCCATTTATTATTACAACACGTGTCCTTTGAAATGGTTTTGGTTGGAGTGGGTTGAGATTGGTAAGGGCAGAGAGAACGTATGAAATTTTGGAACATTCTAGAGAGAGAAATGTCGAGAGGGAGGGAGAGAGAGAGAAAAACAAGGTGAAGAGGAAGAGGGACGAGAAAGAGACCTTGGTGGAGGTAGTCCTCTGAGGATGGTGGCGGGTTGCTCTGACGAATCGTCGTCGTCTGACTGCATCCCATTCTCCCGCGACTTCTGGCCTCCTACTTCCTCCGTTTCAGGCCTGTTCGCAATCCATCTTCTCTTTTGGTATGTGTATGCTTTGATTTTTCCATTGTATGTATATTCCCCATATTCATTTTTTTTTTCATTTGTCTGTGCTCTTGCATGTTTTGGAATTTTTGCTTTTTTCATTTAAGTTTTACCCATTTTCATTCATATTGCTCACTGATGTTGCATGTGCTCCAATTTCTTGAAAATTTTCCCCATTTTCTTTGTTGTCTTTTTTCCATGGGTTTTTCATTTTCCCTGATTCTTGTTTTTTCTTTCTTCTAATCTGTTTCTCTTTTTCTCCTACATTCGGTTTTGGTTTGTTTCATGCGTTTCGTTTTATGCAGTTGTTTTTGAGTTTTCATGCTTATTAGTTATTTCTATATGTCTTGGGTTTTTTTGTTAGTTTTAATGTCTTCTAATGCCGGTTCCTTCTTTGGGTGATTGGAGTTTTTTACAGCCTTCCTTCTCTCTTGACCATGGAAGAATCGTCATCACAAAAGGTATTATATCTTTGTTTTGAATTTCCCTTTTTTGTTGCAGGTTATTTTTTTGTTTTCTATTTTTTGATTATTCTCATTGTTGTTCTCTCTAACAAATCACGATCACCCATTGATTGACATCCCATTTGAAAATACTTGCAGAGCAATTTTGTTCTTATTTTTGAACTAATTGTAACTTATTCATGATTTTGTATGAAATCCAGTTTTTCAGTTGACATTTCATTCTCTAACAGGATTAGTCCATTAGTGTTAGATCATTTATAAGGGAATTAGATCAATACAAGTAGCAGAGGGTAATGGGAATCACCATAAAAGACTAATGAGGCAGATTTAATCAACAACTAAACCACTCTGGTTTACCAAATTTGGATCACAGATCAATTACTTTTATATTTTCCCTTGAGTTAATTAAGTGTTAGTGTTAAACAAATTAAGTTAACAAAGTGTTTTTTTTACTGATATCATTTATTGTTTTTTTCTTATCTAGGAGCCTGTTGAACATTTATATAACTTTTAGTTTTCCTTCATTTGTTTTTGTTACTCGATCTCAGGAGAAAATTACCACTTTTATTGTATTGTTAAAGATCTGATCCTTTAACTTGAAGTATGTTTTGATTTTTTTTCCCATCCTTTCAGACTTCTAGAGTTCATGTACGTATCTGCATCAAGCTTACATGTTGGTAATTTATTTAGTAACTACCAAGATTCTAATGAATTGTTTTATTGGTTAACTATGTGATTAATAATCTAGCGACTAACAAAATGCAGGATGGATAAAAATGGAAATGGAGAAATAAACAGAGCATAATTTCAAAGAGGTATGATATGCTAATTCTATTCTCTTTATGACCTATAGTGAGGGGTAGTTGGCAATTCTGCATGTATGTTGCCTCTGAGAGAGTTCCAGTTGTCGTCTATTCGTTGTTTGGATGGTATCAAGTGTATGTTTATACCGTATGTTCTCCTTGATTTGCGAGGTTCCATTACCTGCCTTGACCTTTATCATGCTCTTTCACCTAATTATGCTCTAGAACAAGTAGCTACAGTGACTTACCTTGCTTTAGCACTTGAATGATTGCAATGTACTTTGGTTGTTTCCTATGTGGATTGAAGAAAAAAATTGAATTGGCTTGCTTTCACCCTTCTTTTTATATCTATGTACATTAAGGTTAATCAGCCATGTTTTTGAGATTCAACGCTTCCCAATTTTTTCCAACATTTACTTGATTGGTATTTCCTTTTTGAACTCACAATGAGTGAGATAGTTTCTTCATTTTCAAGACACGTAGTGTTACCATCAAGTTGATGAACAACATAGTCTCATCAATTTATGGGGGCTACCTTGCATAATTTTTTCTACAAATGTCTTTGGTCTAACCAAGTCTGGCATTCATCATTAACAACCAAACTATCAAACTATATAAAAAGTTTCCTTCTTTCTTATACATTGTTGACTCTTCTCTGATGGCCATAGGGGTGTAAAGAAGGAAAGTCAAGGAACTCATAATGTTGACATCGAGATTTTACCAAATGATCAAGACATTGACCAAGGAATTAATGACAGCAAAATCAAAGGGATTGGTCAATACCAGAATCAGTCACCAAACAAAATCAAAGGGATTGGTCAATACCAGAATCAGTCACCAATTAAAGATAATTATGTCACTTGATTCTAGCCTTGATTCATTGTAAATACATGTCTATAAATATTGTTATGCCCTTGTAAAAGAAATCAAGTCAGTAAAAACAATTACAACCTATTCCATATTTTTCGTTTCTCTTCATGGTAACAGAGCAGGTCATGTCTGCATCTGGAACCAAAACAACCATGTCAAAAAATAAAACTACCCTCACAATACAAAGCTTCCATCAGATGGCAAGCCTGGTTTCTGTAAAATTATCAAATTCAAATTATTTGCTATGGAAATCACATGTTTATCCTCTTATACGCAGTGCACACTTATCCATCACCTTGAGGAAGATGCGCCTACAATGGTCATCAAAAAGGATGATGCTACAGAAGCAAATCCAGAATATGAAATCTGGATTAACAATGATGGACTCCTCACCAGCTGGCTTCTAGGAACCATGACAGAGGAAGTTCTTAGCCTGGTCGTGGGTTGCAACACCACACTACAGATCTGGAGGTGCTTAGTAGATCATTTTCTTGCTTCCACAAAAGAGAGAGAGGTACAGTTAAAGAATCAACTGGCAACCAACAGAGGTAATCAAAAAATTGAAGATTTTCTTCGAAAGTTCAAACATTCATGTGATAGTCTTGCTGCCATACAGCAACCTGTTGCTGACCTTGACAAGGTTTTTCAACTATCCAGAGTCGTGGGATCTTGTTATCAAGCTTATAATTTGGCTATTTTATCAAAACCCCCTTATCCTTCTTTTAATCAGTATGTGATTGGCTTACAAAGTTTTGAGCAACAGCTAGTTTCACAAGAAGAGGAGGAAAAACTTGAGGCACAACCAAATTTTTTTCAAGCTTTCATTGCTCAAAGGGGAAGAGGTTTTCGTGCTAGGAATTATGGAGGACGCAATTTTAACTCAAGAGGCAGGGCTTTGCACAGGCTGGAAACTACAACCAAAGAGCTGCAAATTCCAAAACCTTTATCACCAATAATAATCATCGTCCACAACAAGGGATTTTTCGAAAGAAGAATAATGAAGCTGCTCAATCATCCCACGGTGGAGTTTGTTGTCAGATTTGTGGGATTGCTGGTCATAACGCCCTGAAATGTTGGTACAGGTTTGATCACGCCTATCAGAGTGAGGATTTGCCTCAAGCCCTTGCTGCAATCTCATTGATGGATGATAAAGATCCAAATTTCTATGCCGATACAGGAGCAACAGATCATATGACTTCAGATGCAGGTACTCTCAATTCCACCTTCATATATAGAGGTAACAAGAAAGTTTATACAGGTGATGGGACTCCTCTTCCTATTTCATATATTGGATCTGCCACTATTGGTCCAATTTAGTTAAATAAAGTGTTAGTTGTACCAGGATTAAAGAAAAATTTATTGTCTGTCAGCAAACTTACAGAAGACATGTCATGTATTTTTGAGTTCTCACATGCTGGTTTTTTGATAAAGGATCCGGTAACTCGAAGAATTCTAGCTAAAGGAACCAAAAAAGGTCAACTTTATGCACTTGAAGATGGGACAAAGTATGCACTTGCAGCTATGGCAGACAAAGTTGGAGACTCACTTTGGCATCAACGGCTAGGACATCCACATTCTGGTGTTTTAAAATCTTTAGCTTCCAAGGAATTTATTAGGATTTCTTTTGGGACTAAACCTCCCCGTTTATGCACTAGTTGTCAAATGGGCAAAAGTTGTAAACTTCCTTTCAATAAAAGCATTGAAAAATCTGAATTTCCTTTTCAGAAAATTCATTTTGATCTTTGGGGCCCTTCACCTACTCGATCTGTTCAACATTTCGGATATTATGCCATCTTTGTGGATGATTATAGTAGGTTCACTTGGTTTTATCCTCTTAAAAGAAAGTCTGACTTCTTTAGCTGCTTTCTAAAGTTTCAACGTTTGATCGAAAATCAATTTGAAAAGACCATTAAAATTTTTCAATGTGATGGAGGAGGAGAGTTTTCAAAAATAGAATTTCTTGAGTATTTGGCATAATGTGGTATTAAGCAACAAATTTCTTGTCCTGGCACCCCTAAGCAAAACGGTGTTGTCGAAAGGAAACATCACCATATTATAGAAATGGGATTAACCATGCTTCTTCATGCCAACATGCCTCTAAGATACTGGGTAGAGGCTTTTTCCACTGCAACATTCTTAATTAACAGGCTACCTACACCAGTTCTTGATTTACATACAGCTTTCCAACTTTTGCTTGGAAAGACTCCCAATTACTCTTCCTTGAAAGTGTTTGGTTGTCATTGTTTTCCATACTTGCGGAATTATGCTTCAAACAAACTCCAACCCCGCTCTTTGCCATGTGTGTTCATTGGCTACAGTCCACTCCATAAAGGATATCGATGTCTTCATCCACTAACACAAAGAGTGTACATCTCTCGGCATGTGGTTTTTAATGAACATTTTTTTGCCATTTACTGATCTTACACAGCTTTCTAAAAGTTCTGTTATGCAGGGAGAGCTCTGCACATATCCTGATATAGATGGGTGGATTCGGTCTCCAACTCCTTTACAAGCTGCCAAAAATATTGATGAGGTGACACAACCACCAGTCAACATAAACTCTGTCTCCTTTGATATTTCAGAAGATTCCTCACCAAATACCATCTCTCATGAGTCCACAACAGTTCCAATTGAAGAAACCCATTCTGAAAATCCACAAGAGATTACAAGTGAACCACTACAACTTGATTTCACCACTCATACTCCTATGGAATCCTTGGCCGATGAGGTTCCTCAATCAACTCCATCCACTTTAGTTGAAGAATCAGAGACACCTTTAATGATCAATCCTTCTTCCGCGGCTGGAGTAGCACCGCCATCTCATAATGCTTCATCTGTCTCCACTCATCCTATGCAAACACGGACTCGAGCAGGGACACATACTGGACATGTCCAAACCAGGTTCCCACATGCAGCTCATGCCATGACTACTGCTTCTCCTATCAAACGTGTGGCAGGTTTGGACATACATGAGCCTAAATCTATTAAGTTTGCTTTTCGTATCCCTCATTGGTATGCTACAATGCATGAAGAACTAAATGCTTTACAACTCAATCATACATGGGATTTAGTACCATGTTCGCCTGGTGCTAATGTCATAGGCTCAAAATGGGTGTTTAAAACTAAGCTTCATTCGGATGGCTCGGTGGAACGCTTTAAGGCGAGATTGGTTGCAAAAGGCTTCTCTCAAGTTCCTGGTTTGGATTTTGCAGAAACGTTTAGTCCCGCTCTAAAGCCTACTACTCTAAGGTTAGTACTTGCCATATCCACTATGTTTTCATGGCCAATCCACCAGCTTGATGTTAAAAATGCTTTTCTTCATGGAGTGCTCAAAGAAACTGTTACATGGCTCAGCCTCCTGGCTTCACTGATCCTCGACATCCAGATTATGTATGTGGTCTCAATCGTTCCATCTATGGTTTAAAACAAGCACCAAAGGCTTGGTTTGATCGATTCACCTTTCATTCACTAAGAATGGGTTTTAGTTGGAGCCGTGCCGATTCTACTCTATTCACTCTTCACACCTCAGAAGGTATTGCACTCCTTTAATGTATCTTGATGATATGGTGATTACAGCAAGTAACGAGAGACTTTTGTGTGAGATTATTCAGAATCTAAGCAAAGAGTTTGCCATCAAAGACTTAGGTTCTCTCCATTATTTTCTCGGTCTCGAAGTTACTCAATTTTCTGGGGGAATTTTTGTTTCTCGAACCAAATATTCCCGTGATCTTCTTCTTCGAGCATCCATGTTAGAAGCTTCAACAATTTCCACTCCTTTAGCTGTTAAAGGAAATTCCTCATCTCATAATAAAGAGGCAGTTGATGTTACATCCTACCGTAGTATTGTAGGTGCTTTGCAATATCTCACTATTACAAGGCCAGATGTTTGTCATGCTGTGAATCGTGTCTGTCAATTTATGCAAGCACCAACAATTGCTAATCTTCGACAGGTTAAGCGAGTTCTCCGATATATTAAAGGAACTCTTAATCATGGCGTTACCTATCTTGCTCAAAGCTCATTGTCTTTATCAGCCTTTTGTCATGCAGATTGGGCTGGTTGCCTTGTTACTAGGCGAAGTACTACGGGTTTTTGTGTCTTTTTTGGTGCAAATTGTGTTTCTTGGAGTTCAAAGAAGCAAGCTACCATAGCTCGATCTACGGCAGAAGCTGAATATCGTGCTATGGCTTCTGCTACAGCGGAACTGGTTTGGATTACTTATTTGCTTCGAGACATTGGAATTTCCTTGAATTCTCCATCACAACTATTCTCTGATAATTTAAGTGCCTTACATATGTCTATTAATCCTGTATTTCATGCACGAACTAAGCATATTGTGTTAGATTACCACTTTGTTCGGGAAAAGGTAGCACTTGGCACACTGGTTACTCGATCTATACCTAGTTCGGACCAGATTGTAGACATTCTCACCAAACCTTTGCTGCGCAGACAGTTTCATCACTTTCGAAACAAGCTTGGAGTCTCGGAACCACCTACCTCCAGCTTGCGGGGGAGTGTAAAGAAGGAAAGTCAAGGAACTCATAATGTTGACATCGAGATTTTACCAAATGATCAAGACATTGACAAAGGAATTAATGACAGCAAAATCAAAGGGATTGGTCAATACTAGAATCAGTCACCAAGCAAAATCAAAGGGATTGGTCAATACTAGAATCAGTCACCAAGCAAAATCAAAGGGATTGGTCAATACCAGAATCAGTCACCAATTAAAGATAATTATGTCACTTGATTCTAGCCTTGATTCATTGTAAATACATGTCTATAAATATTGTGATGCCCTTGTAAAAGAAATCAAGTCAGTAAAAACAATTACAACCTATTCCATATTTTTCGTTTCTCTTCAAGGGGTGCAAAACGAGGTTACCAAGGTCAGGGGTACAAAAACTTGGGTTCCGTTGTTCCCACAAGCAAAGTAGATGTTTTGTCTACCAATGAGCAGGTATATCTTTTTTTTAAAAATGAGCAGGTGCATCTAATGAATTAAAAAAAAAATAGAGTAGGTATATTTGATAAAAACTTCCTCAAGTAATTTAATTTTAAATTTCTTTTGGAGATATTACTTGACAAATGAATGATATGCGCTACCATTTTGTAGATTATGTAGTATACAAGAGAAGTTCCACATAATTAGAGGTGTCAAATGGGTGGGTTAGGTGGGTTCGGGTTCGGGTCATCTGGGTCCGGATCAAATGGGTCAGGCAGTTTTTTCGGGTCATTCGGGTTTTGGGTCATCTGGGTTTGGGTTATTCGGGTTTCGGGTCATTCGGGTCTCGGGTCATACGGGTTTCGGGTCATTTGGGTCTTGGGTCATTTGGGTTCCGGGTCATTCGGGTTTCGGGTCTACTAGGTCTCGAGTTGGGCGGGTTCGGGTTTTGACTTCGGGTCACTCGGGTTTCGGGTCAATTGGGTCAGCATTGAATTTTTTAAATTTTCAATACTCAACTTTTTAAATATATTTATTATTCGATTTATTTTATAAACAAGTAGAAACATTAGACAATCTATTATCAACGAAGTTTAGCATACTGCATATGCGAGGTTAAAGGATAGAATACTTGATATGTGCCTCCTTAGATATTAATTTTGAATATTAAATACATAATTGATTATCAGGTGAGATAGGTTTTGAATATTAAATACATAATTAATTATCAGGTGGGGTATGTCATATGTGTCAACATTTTAAGCCGTATAAAATGTAAAAACACTTTAACAGTGTATTATTATAAGTAAAATATTAGTTATGTAATATCTAAATTTATATTTTTTTCATTACTTCAATTGTTATTATAAATTAATTAATAATATAACTATTCATGAACAATGAAAATAGAATTACAACCCTTACCAACTTACAGTCGTAGTACCCAATAGATAAAATCACCAAGAAATTACCAAGTAAGTATTACTATTTATTCATTATTTTAAAAAAAATTACTAATTATAAATTTATCATAAATTATTCATATAACTGATTTAATATTAGTAGTTGTTCATATAATGAATTTTAGCAAATTTAATCATTATTTATAATAGGTAAAATTATAACAATAATATTAATTGTATTGAATAAATGATGATTTAGAATAAGTAAAATTATAAATCTTATTGAATAAAAGATCATTTTAGTTTATAATATTCTCGGGTCCTTCGGGTTAACTTGTCGGGTTATTTGGGTTTCGGGTCATACGGTTCTCGGGTCATTCGGGATACAGGTCATTCGGGTTTCGGGTCATTTGGGTCTCGGGTCATCTGGGTTGCGGGTCATTCGGGTCTCGGGTCGGGTGGGTTCAGATCGTTTACTTTTTCTAGTCAAATCGGGTTGGGCGGGTTCGGGTTCGAGCGGATTCTCGGGTTCGAGTCAGCTTTTGACAGCTCTACACATATTCATTCTCTTCTATCACAAAGCACTATTACTATATCAGAGTGATGGTCCTATGGACTCGAGTCCGTGGGAGTTACCATGCAATCAAAGTTAATTCACACGTATGATCAAATATTCATGTGAATTTTAAGTTTACCCATATAGTATTTTAAATGAATTTTAGTTTGGAATGTGAAATTTTTTAAATTTTGTATTTATTGACGTAGAAGTTCAACATAAAGTTTTGTACCAAATAAAATTTTCTTTTATTCAATTAAGAACCTTAATAATTAAGATAAGATTCGAGTATGAAGTTTAACTCCAAATAAATTTTTTATTTATTGTATGTGTAGATATGAATTTCTAAACATTGGGTAAACTTAAAATTTACATGAATATTTAATCATATGTGTGAATTAGTCTCGATTGCGTGGTAACCCCCACAGACTGGAGTCCATAGGACCATCACTCTACTATATCATTGCCCTTTGAATGTCGAAAGCTTGAACCAATTGGATTTTTTTTATGTAAACATCTAAACACTAGCATCAGAATAGATAAAATGTCTTCTCTCCATGTAAATATCTTGAAGAGCAAATATTATCGCCATTCGAAGTCTTCATCTATTCTGAATATATTATATAATTATAGATATAAGCTTCTATGCTCCTATTACTTGGTAGATGCTTGAAATCAGTTTTCATACTCAAAACAATTGTAGAGATACATATTTGCCTATTCTGAATGTAATATTGACCGGTCGTTGATCAAATCACAAGATAAATTCCCCACAAATCAATTAACAAATAGATAAACTACTTAGCTAGGGCAAGTAGGGGTCGAATCCACAGGGAAGGTATGAATCAAAGTTAAATCTTACAGAAGAAATTCTAACCTAGAAAAGATATTTTTGGATTTTTCAAAATAGATTAATTAAACTAGAAAACAATTAAAAGAAATCTAAACTAAAGATTTAAGATAGAGTTTAGTAAAAACAATGAATAAAAACATACTTCTTCTCTTTTAGGGAAACTACATTGATCAAGTGAATCATGGATCATGGACACTAAACATAAATTTGGCTTAGATTGCAATCAATTAAGAATCATAAATTACTCCAAATCGGTATATAGCCTAAGACGTAGACATCAACTTTCATTGAAACAAAGTAATCCTCTTAATATCTTAAACAACTCCATTCAAATAATTGCTATAGGAGAGGAATACTCGACCCTCCAACATGCTAAGAAGAATTAACCCGCATCTCGCTGACGATTAATCTCTATTGTTCCTAATCAAACATTCACCCTGTGAAGAATCATAGGACAAGCATTAAGATTTACTTTTCCACATGCATGATAAATCAATACCAAACTTGCCTACGTCAATTTCCATCTCGGCCTAAAGATTTCGACAAGGTTTGATATCCCATTGAACCGAGTACTCCTAGCATTCAATTGTTACTTGGACCAACTTTAGCTTGACTCAAGCTACTTGAATCTAACTATAGCATTCATAAATCTCAAGATATGTTGTACACCAAATCAATCAAAGTATGAACACATAAGATGAAGCATAGAGATAAGAAACGTATTTAAACAGAAAAAGCTCAAATTATTAAGAACAAAAGTCTCACCAATAATTCATTGATCAAAAGAACCTAAGGAAAAGAAGTATAAAAGTTTAGCTACTCATGGATTGCTTGAGAGACTTACAATACTTGGAGGCCGGCTGCCTCCTCCTCTCCTTGACGGCGCAAGAACCTAGAGAAAAGATGTATGATATGCTAGGTTCCTCTCCAAAAGTTGGTTAGGGTATTAGACTTAAGAGGGTATTTATAGAGGGTGGCTTAGGGTTAATTTAGAGCTAAATAAAGCCTAAGGACGTGCCGGGCTGTTCTCCAAGTCTTCAAGCTAGTCCAAATAATAATTTGGGCTTAATTGGATCAATCCCGCATAAAAGGCCCAGGACAGTTTCTGTCCGCTGACCTCAGGGGCACTTTCGTCCATGAAAACGGCAAAACTGGGTTTCGACCAAAACATGAAAGTTGTAGATCTTGGATTTAGCTTTCCAACGGCTACTCATACGCTTCAAACGGAGCTCTGAATCAAAAGTTATGGCCAAAATACAGAAAGGTCGCCAAATCTTGAAACAATTGAAGAGGCTTCAAGGTGAAGACACGCATGATGGCTGGGTGGCGCGCGCTTGGCATGACCCCCGACTCCCCCTGGGCGCCCATGCGGATGGCTTGTGCGCCCAGGGCGTTGCTCTCAGCCCCCATGTCGCCAGCGCCCATGTGCTTGCTGGTGGCATGTCTCGACTAGCGCTGGGCGCCCATGTGCTATGCTTGGCGCCCCATGTGGTTTGCCTCGCGACCCATGTACTCCAGTGCTTTGACACATCTTGACATGTTTTCTTGCCTTGAAATTCAACTTTACTCATTTGCTTCAAACTCTTGAAAATCAATCTTATGATGATAAAATTGACTCTTCAAGCTCTTCAATCACGAACATATTGGCTCCATTCTTCATCCAAATTGTCCTTGGAAAATTTTTGTGTAAATAATCATCCAAAAAGACTCCAAAAAGGTACAAAAATGGTGATTTATCACTTTTCTTCACTTTAACACCTATAAACACAAATATACCAAATATAAGGCATAATCAAACATAAATACCCTAAAAGCATAGGAAAATGACCATAAAAAGATGCATAATTTTGGTCCGATCATATTTCCCCCACACTTAAGCTTTGTTAGTCCCTAGCAAACTAAGGTTAATCCTAAGAAAACAAAAAATGTTAGTCCTAAACTAAACAACATATTGATTCCACTTTCGTAGGTGTACGGTGGCACTTAGCATGTGACACAAGCCTTTAAACCTCTATACGTCTATAAAGGAGGAGTTATAGTCACCTGAGGGTTTACTTAACTAGAACGATACCCACAAACATTATGTAACATTAACTAGAGACATCAAACTTTAGAAAACAAAGTACTCCTAATAAATTAAGAATTTAATCTACATTTTCTAGTCAAATGCAATATAAGTTAGTGAAAATACAAAGACCATAAGTTTCAAATCAACTATGCACAAAATCATTCCAATCAATAATGTAAGTTCTAACATCAACATACCTTGGATGAATTTGATAAGGAAAATTTACCATAAGCTTGTATTTACATCAATTTCCAAAGAGAAAGCAATATCATGGATATTTATCAAAGGTAAATATGGGTTTACAAGGATAGCTTATTTTTAAGAAAACAAGGTTACTAACCTTAGAAGTGTCCATGATTTGGGGCTACTAGCTCCCTTTATTTGAGGTTACTAACACTCATTTTTTTTACAAGAGGGACAATATTTCCGCTTTCCATGCCTCTTATCCTCTTTCCAATGGTTACTAACTCCTTTTGTTAAAGAAAAGAGTGACAACAATGGATAAGGTTTTTTTTTTTATTAAGCAAGAAAATATCTCTTCTCCTCTTAACATGAAAACACTTCTTTTTAAAAGATTTTAACTACCCTTCATACCCCCACACTTAGTCTTTGACATATCCATGACATACTTCTATAAATGTACACAAGATTCAACACAAGTTCTAGAAGTAATACACTTGTCAAACCATTTTTGGGTATGAAAAACCTTATTAATTACACTTCTTAATCAAAGAATGAAATTATACATAAGAAAATTTGAAAAATATTTTCAATGTATGCAAACTAATTAATATTATAAAAGACTATACTCATGGAAATTAAATCAAAATCTAATAGAGATACAAAACAATTTTTAATTTTCTTCATCAACTTCCAAGGATGGTTGTCTTGTCCCTTGTGATTGTTCAAGTCCTTGTGCATAAGTCCTTTGCACATTGTACCAATGTACCTCATTGGCAACGACTCTCCTCCTTAAGCCCAAATGACTTAAACAATTCACATCAATGACATTGTCTTCATTGTTGAAGCAATATTCATCATCAACTTCAACTCCTTCATTGACCAAAATCTTGCTAATCAACAATGGGAAAACAAATGTCTTATCTTCATGTGAAGAGTGAACTACTTCCCATATCCTTGAGAGTAACAACCTAGCCATTGGTATTCCATTACAATGTCCTAATCCATGGCAAAGCTTGTCTACAACATAGAAGTCTTCAATGCGAAGCTTATGCTTGTTACTACTTCTAGGAATGACATTATGATGCAATAAGTAACACACAAGTCTATACCTTGGTTCCATGTATTTGACTCTTACCTCTCTACTCCCTTGGTTATCCATACCAAGAGGAATATTAAACCTCCTTAAAGCACTATCCCTTTTCCATGTGCTCTCGGTGGCGGTTCTTTGCTCTCCATTAACATAAGTAAAATAGAACATACTACCCTCATTGTTCAAATCAAGTAAGCGGCATAGATATTCCTCATCAACTACAATGTACTTACCTTTGACCATTGTGTTGATGGTGTAGGACTAACCATCACGCCCCTTGTCCATGTTGGCGTAAAATTGTTTCACCAAATTGGGATAGTAGTATCCATCTACTTGAAGAAGTGATCCCCAACCTCTATTGACAAATAATGGACTAACTCCAAGTTCTTGATCAATGTTGGTTGGAAGCACTTTTTCTATAATGAAAGAGTTGTCATACCTTGCTTCATACCACTCTTGACATTCACTATCAACAAATATGGGTGGCGGCACACTAAGGTAAGGTTGTATGGTGGTTTCCTCCTCATTAGTGCGGCTTGAGATGTTGATGCTCTTGCTCTCACTCTTCTTGACATTTTCTCGCACACTTGGTGGGCACTAGGTTACCTTGTAGGGTTTCTTGAAAAATCTTTCTTTAAGGTCCAATGTAGAACTCCCCAATGCTCTAAAATGCTCCAATCAACTTATAAACTATCTCTTATTCCCTTTTTAATCACTCCAAACAAGAATCCAAAGAAAACAACCACTTTCTCAAAACTTGATAATTTGAAAAATTGATGGATTCGATGGAAAAAGTGTTGAATGTTCAAATGGGTAAGTGTTTAAGGTGATAAAAAGATGAAAGAAATTATTTGTAAGTGATGAAGTGGTGAGATTTGAAAATTAAAGTGAGTGAATATGTGTATGTAGGCAAGAGAAAAGAAAATGTGTGGGTTTTGGATGAAGATGGGTGTTGAAGGATTTGAGGTGGGTGTTGGGTGGTATTTATAGTGTTTGAGATGGGTGATGGGTTGTAGGTGTTGGAAGGCTCGGCATGGGCATGGGTGCTAGGCACTATCCGCGCACAACCCAGGGCACATTGGTGCCCAGGCCAACCGGCTGGGTGCGCAGGCAAAACGCCTGGGCGCACAGCCAGCGTCGGCCTCCAGCACGAGCCCTTGCGGCTGGGTGCTGAGGCTTTCCAGCTGGGTGCCCAGGCTTACGGCATGGGGCCCCAGCTGGAGTCGGACTTGGTCCTTTTTTTGCTTCCAACTTCCAATTTTCACCACCAAACTCAATTCCAACTTCAACTCAATTAGCATCCAAAAACCTTATAAATTTCCCAAATTTCTTCAATCCAAAAGCACTTGATTTTCACCAAAAATTCCACTTGATAACCATCAAAAGATTGACCTTATGTTCTTATCACTTAAGAGTCTATATGTATGAGATGCATGAGATAATTTTACAATGATAATATGCATGGAAAAATATTCAATTCAAGAAAATTAATTGATATGCATCAATCATCAATCAAACATAGGAAATTAAATGAGATTAAAGTTCAAGAAATCTTCTCTATTTTTGCAAAGTGTAAGCTCCAATGCTCGTGATGTGTGCTTCCTTTCCTTGTCTTAATTGCTCGATCGATTCCCTTGAGTTGAAAATGCAAAATGACCTATAACTAAGAAAAATAAAATTCAAAAGAAAAAAGATAGATGTTAGTGTATTGGGTTGCCTCCCAATTAGCGCCTTCATTTAATGTCTTTGGCTAGACATCCTCGTGGACTATTCTCCTTTGGTGAAGGAATGTTGATTGTGCTCCTTCAAAAGTTCCACGGTGATGTTGAGAGTGTCACTTATAGCCTTGAAAAGTTCAACTATAGCTCCATCAATTTTGAGTAACTTCTCTCGAGCTTCCTTCAATTCCTTATTGACATCTTCACGCGTGTTGTTGGAAATTTTGCCTCTTTCTCCAAGCTTCCTTTTGTTTTTCTTCTTGATCCAACTTGGAGGTGCAATTGCTTGAGTCAATGCTTCCAATGCTTCATATGCGTCTTCACTAGTCCTATCGAACAAGGGTATGTTGTTGATGTTATCCACAAGAAGTTGATCATCAACTTCTAATCCTTGATAGAAGCATTCGATCAAAACTTGTTGTGAAATGCCATGTTGAGGGCAATCGGCACAAAGTTTCTTGAATCTCTCCCAAGCTAGGTGGAAATTCTCATCTTTGCGTTGTCGAAAAGTTGTAATCTTTTGCCTCCCCTTTGAAAGTTGCTCACTTGTCATGGTTGAAGATGTTGTACCTAACTCTTTCTTTACCCACTTTTCCACTACACAAACAAAATCATTAGTTTTCAAAGATAAATTTGATGAAAGTTTGGGATGAATTACATCACCATCAAACTCCATCGTCAATGAGCCATCAAAACATCGATTTTGGTGTGAGAAGTCCTTAGGAAAGGCCTTCCTAATAAAAGAGGGCATTGATCCTTTGTAATTTCTCCTTCCATTTCCATAACAAAAATGTCAATAGGAAAAATTAAATGTCGAACTTTAATCAAAATGTTCTCTAGCACACCTTTGGGATGTACCAAAGATCCATCGGCCAATTGAAGAACAACATCAGTGTATTTTAAAAGGACCAACATTTAAAGTTGATAGAAAGAATAAGGCATAACACTTAAAGATGCTCCTAAGTCAAGCATAGCATTATCATTTCCAATTGTACAAGTAATTGAAAACATACCAGGATCCTTGCATTTTGGGGGGTAAATGTCTTTGCAAAACAGCAGAAACTGTTGCTCCAACATTCAACTTACCTTGCAACCTTTTCTTGTTTGTACACAATTGCTTAAGAAGCCTTGCATACCTTGGTACTTGTTGAATTGCATCAAGAAGTGGGATGTTGACCTCGACCTTTCGAAAAATATCCAAGATGTCTTGATCTTCATCTTCTTTCATTGATTTCCTTGACTTGGTTGGAAAAGGTTCCTTCTTTGAATCCAATTTGGGCTTGACCACAGAAGTTTCCTTGGCTTCTCCATTATCCTTGACAAATTCGAGAATAATGGGTTCATCATCTTCAATTTTGATCTCCTTTGCTAGCACATGCAATTCTTCTTCTTTCTTGCTTGTCCCTTCATCCATTGTAGACTTAGTTGGATATGGTTCGTCCAACTCCTTTCCACTTCTCAAGGTAATAGCATTCACATTCTCCTTAGGGGGCACTTTTGATTGAGATGGGATCTTTTTTTGGCCTTGTGCTTTGAGCTCACTCACATCACTTGCCAATTGACCTAATTGCTTCTTGATGATCTCCATGGTCTCTCTCATTTGTTGCATTCCCTCAGAATAGTGTGAAGATTGCCTTGGATAATTTGGCCTTGCTTGATAAGCACCTTGGTTCCCATAAGAATTGTAGCTTCTTGGAAATGGCTCTTGCTTCCTTTGAAATCCCTCTTGCATTCCCAAAGCATTGACTTCTTCCACATCATCTTCGACCAAAGTAGGGCACTTATCCGTGTGATGTCCTAATGAACAAATCCCACAAACCCTTTGAACACTTGATAAGTTCGATTTGACCAAATCAGTGAGCAAAGCGATTTGTTGATTTGCTTCTTCAATTCGTTGCTCCAATGTAGAGGAATGGGTTGAGACTTCATTGATCTTCCTAATGTTTCCATCTCTTTGTGCACAATTCTCTCGAGTACCAAATTGTTGTGTGTTGGCGGCCATGTTCTCGATCAAAGTCCAAGCATTGGTGGGAGTCTTGTCGATGAAAGCCCCTCCACTTGCAGAATCTATGGAAGATCTATCAAATGGAAGTAAACCTTCATAGAAATACTGAATAAGCAATTGTTGAGGAATTTGATGATTTGGACAACTTGAGCACAACCTCTTGAAACGTTCCCAAAACTCGTACATAGTCTCGCCTTGGGATTGCTTAATTCCACTTATCTCCTTTCGAATGCTTGAGGCTTTATGAACAGAAATTTTTTTTTCCAAAAACAACTTCTTAAGGCTCGTCCAAGAAGTGATTGAACCACTAGGCATGTAGTACAACCAATCCTTTGCACGATCCATAAGGGTAAAAGGAAAAGTTCTAAGTTTAAAATGCTCCTCAGAGATACCTTGCATCTTCATGGATGAACAAACAATTTGAAAATCTGTGAGATGTCGATGTGGATCTTCTCCAGACATACCATGAAATTTTGGCAATAAATGAATGAATCCAGACTTGATCTCAAAATTTTCTTCATTGGTTGGAAATTGAATTGCTAAGTGCTGTGTAGTCACATTTGGGGCAGCAAGTGCCCTCAAAGTCCTATTGTTGTTTTCTTCGGCCATGTTTTCTCTTGGGGGTTGTGATTCCAAACTTGATGAAGAAGTGGTGGAACGTGGAGAGCTAGCTTGAGAACTTGGTGTTGACGAATCTCCTCCTTGCTCTCGAAACAAATTCTCCTTCCTTAGTGCAAAGAGTATACGTTCAGGCTCAGAATTGAGTTCTAAGTCCTTGGTATCACTACTCCTTGTATTTGGCATGCAACACCTAGAAAGAAGTTAAACAAAGAATCCAACAATAACAAGTAACTGGAAAAAATAAAAAGTAAAGAAAAATTAACTAAACTAAAAATTGAAAAGAAAAATAACGAAAAATAAAAAAGATAAAGGTAAGAAATTCTTAAGTAAAAATTCGCCTTCAATTACGTAAACCTTCCCCGGGAACGGCGCCAAAATTGTGACCGGCCGTTGATCAAATCACAAGATAAATTCCACAAACCAATTAACAAATAGATAAACTACTTAGCTAGGGCAAGTAGGGGTCGAATCCACAGGGAAAGTATGAATCAAAGTTAAATCTTACAGAAGAAATTCTAACCTAGAAAAGATATTTTTGGATTTTTCAAAATAGATTAATTAAACTAGAAAACAATTAAAAGAAATCTAAACTAAAGATTTAAGATAGAGTTTAGTAAAAACAATGAATAAAAACATACTTCTTCTCCTTTAGGCAACTACTTTGATCAAGTGAATCATGGATCATGGACACTAAACATAAATTTGGCTTAGATTGCAATCAATTAAGAATCATAAATTACTCCAAATCGGTATATAGCCTAAGACGTAGACATCAACTTTTACTTTTCCCGCATCTCGCTGACGATTAATCTCTATTGTTCCTAATCAAACATTCACCCTGTGAAGAATCATAGGACAAGCATTAAGATTTACTTTTCCACATGCATGATAAATCAATACCAAACTTGCCTACGTCAATTTCCATCTCGGCCTAAAGATTTCGACAAGATTTGATATCCCATTGAACCTAGGACTCCTAGCATTCAATTGTTACTTGGACCAACTTTAGCTTGACTCAAGCTACTTGAATCTAACTATAGCATTCATAAATCTCAAGATATGTTGTACACCAAATCAATCAAAGTATGAACACATAAGATGAAGCATAGAGATAAGAAACGTATTTAAACAGAAAAAGCTCAAATTATTAAGAACAAAGTCTCACCAATAATTCATTGATCAAAAGTATCTGAGGAAAAGAAGTATAAAAGTTTAGCTACTCATGGATTGCAAGCAATCCATGAGAGACTTACAATACTTGGAGGCCGGCTGCCTCCTCCTCTCCTTGACGGCGCAAGAACCTAGAGAAAAGATGTATGATATGCTAGGTTCCTCTCCAAAAGTTGGTTAGGGTTTTAGACTTAAGAGGGTATTTATAGAGGGTGGCTTAAGGTTAATTTAGAGCTAAATAAACCCTAAGGACGTGCTGGGCTGTTCTCCAATTCTTCAAGGTAGTCCAAATAATAATTTGGGCTTAATTGGATCAATCTCGCATAAAAGGCCCAGGACAGTTTCTGTCCGCTGACTTCAGGGGCACTTTCGTCCATGAAAATGGCAAAACTGGGTTTCGACCAACACACGAAAGTTGTAGATCTTGGAGTTAGCTTTCCAACCGCTACTCATACGCCTCAAACGGAGCTCTGGATCAAAAGTTATGGCCAAAATACAAAAAGATCGCCAAATTTGGAAACAAGTGAAAAGGCTTCAAGATGAAGTCATGCATGATGGCTGGGTGGCGCATGCTTGGCATGACCCCCGACTCCCCCTGGGCGCCCATGTGGATGGCTTGTGCGCCCAGGGCGTTGCTCTCAGCCCTCATGTCGCCAGCGCCCATGTGCTTGCTGGTGGCATGTCTCGACTAGCGCTAGTCGCCCATGTACTATGCTTGGCGCCTCATGTGGTTTGCCTCGCGACCCATGTACTCCAGTGCTTTGACACATCTTGACATGTTTTCTTGCCTTGAAATTCAATTTTACTCATTTGCTTCAAACTCTTGAAAATCAATCTTATGATTATAAAATTGACTCTTCAAGCTCTTCAATTACGAACATATTGGCTCCATTCTTCATCCAAATTGTCCTTGGAAAATATTTGTGAAATAATCATCCAAAAAGGCTCCAAAAAGGTATAAAAATGGTGATTTTGCACTTTTCTTCACTTTAACACCTATAAACACAAATATACCAAATATAAGGCATAATCAAGCATAAAATACCCTAAAAGCATAGGAAAATGACCATAAAAAGATGCATAATTTTGGTCCGATCAAATATACATGTGATATATATCCCATTTCCTCTTACTATATGTTTGATGATCCCCTCATGTCCAGTTGATCTTTGATTAAAGTGAAAGTCATATTGATCACCATTGAATTATTAAAATTATTACTCTATAGTTTATGTGTGTGTATTTATGTACTTATTGTCATCCTCAAAGGACCCGTGGCATCGCGCGAGCGCCTTTCACTATTTAATTATGATAGTATTCTTTTTTTAACAAATTATGATAGTATTCTATGTTAAAAACAATTATGATAGTTCTTTCATGATTTATTAAGACAACATTACCCTTTGATCATATTTATTACTTTGATTTTAAGGGTAAATCTTAAAAATTTAAAGTCTATTATTATAGAGTTTTGAAAATAAAATATAATAAATAATTTAATTAAATTTAGCCATAATTTAGCAAATTTAGTCCCAAATAAAAATAATTACTAATTTATTTCAAGGGTTCCAAATTTTATCACCCATCATTTTAGGGTTTTAGAAAGAAATTATGAATAATTCATTAAAATTTATTTTAAGAACCTTTTTGAGTTTAAAAATAAAATTAGAGTAATATTGAAATTATTTTTTATTCTAATATAATTAAAGGGTACTTTTGCCATACAAACTTTCTGAAGTAGAGGTTTTTCATTTAAGCTAAAGGCACAAATTTCATGATGAAGAGCTATGGGATAGGGCGAGGCCAAAAATGGAGTCAAAGAAAAAATTGCCCCGATTAACAGTGGAAAACAATGACTCAAATTAATGATTAACAGAACCTAAAACGATTTAGTCATTTTAACTTCACAAGTATATATGTTATTTATCTCTAATTACTCTTAACTCTATTAAAAAGTTTATTTATATAGTAATGAATTAAGAAGGGAAAAAATTATTTTCAACACATTGTATATACGTGCAAGAAGTTATTATAAATATAAAATGTTTCTACTGAACATTAAAAAAAAATTACAAATCACTTGTTTTACATATTGATTAAGTTGCATATAGAAGTGAATATAAAATTACAAATCACTTGTTTTACATATTAATTAAGTTGCATACATATAATAGAAGTAATAAAATTACAAATCACTTTTTTTTTTCCTTTTGGTACTTGAGACTGCTTGAGATTGAACCCTAATCACCTGGAAGAGTCCACCGTTTTACCACCAGGCTAAATTTTTGATGGTAAAAACTCACTTGTTTTACATATTGATTAAGTTGCATATTGAATTACACATTTGAGTTTGAGTTTCAATACTTTGAAATGGTTGCATCAATAAGAAAGCGGTATACTTTGGACCATAAAGTGATCAAAGTTTAGCTTGTAGGATCGCCTCTCTCCCAACAGAACTTTCAGGAAATAATTATGTCCACCCTGTCAAGAATCGGACATCCCTTCAACATCTTGGTGAACCAAGTTTTTGAAGATTAATTAAAGGTTACCCGTTTTGCCAGGACTTGGCGGATGAAGTTCTTGAAAATATGGCGATTTCTATATAATTAATTTGCAGCCAACCTTCCCATGCACCCTGGAAAGCATTGAGTAAAAGTTAAATGGAATATTTGGCATTTTAATGAAACACAATCCTACGTATATTATAATATGACGTACGTATAAGAGAATTATAAGTATAATACCCTACGTATATTATATATATATATATTACCTTATCAATATTTTGAATTGCTATGAACAACGATCAAATACAACAATCTGCAAGTAGATATTGTTGTAATCCACAATTACTAAACCTATGAAAATAAAATTAAATTTAAAGGTAAAAAAGGAAAGGGATTCAAATCAATCGATATGTACCAGTGATATTCGTGGAGATATAATTTGACCAATAACGTCCTTGGGAAATGCTCTGCAGTCCCAATAAATCCTGCAAATTAAAAACATACTTCCAATTATGAAAATATAAAATCAAATTGAAATTCAATTCTTGAAACAAAATAGTATAGTATCCATACACTACAAAATATTCTTACATCTCTTTTCAGAAGAAGCTTGGATGAAATGTTGAGAAACATATCTAACAGAATAGACAATTCCCTCCATTATATAAAGCACAAATCTTAAAGCCCTCATCACTTTCTTCCTATCGTTCCTCAACGGTGGTTTCTTGCATGTATTTCCATGTCATTATATAGGCAAATATAAATGGGGTTGGTAGAGTATTTTGCACTTTTGTTCTGCCCAATGAAAAACTAAGAGTATTCTGCACTTTTGCTTTTCCTTTTTCTCTATTTCACATTTAGTCCTATATATAGAGCTTTTAAATTGTTTTCAATTTTGTCCTTGAACATGGTATATTTAATTGTTTTAGCTTTCTATTTAGTAATTGATTAAATAAGTCTATTTTGTTAGATGAATAAGCAATGATCTTTTTTTTCTGTTGAAATTAATAAGCAAATGGTCTTTTGGAGAATTAATTTCTTCTAGGTTTAATACACATATATATCAAGAATGTTTATATATAATTAAAGATGACAATGCATGTGAAGCGCGCATGAAATTCATACATGTACATTGCATGAAAATATATATTATATGTATAAATGAACTTACTTTGTTGCGTAATTTTAGGGTTTTGACACAACAATCAATCATGAAAAATTTATAGGAAAGCATATAACTGATATTAATTAAACCGTGGCTATGAGTTTTACGTAATTGATTACAACTTTATTCAGAAATATTTATCAAAATTAAATAGATGCAACAAAACAAACCTTAATTTATTTTCTGTCGCTATAATTCTTTTATTGATAAGAAAAGTGAGAGCATCACGTCACAAAAGACAGAAAAATGATAATTCAAATACACGTGGAATACAATTTTATTTTTTAAAAAAAAAGTATTATTCTCATTTAAGAATATTATAAACCTTTATAAAAATCCATTGCAATTAGGATCCTCGAATCTTAATAACGACAAATCATTTTTTAAATATGGGGCATTTGCAGTCAAGAAGAGCAAGGTTGGGATGCTGCTTTTTGCAAAGCTAGTTCAATCCTGTTATGTTAAGCATATCTTTCGCCAAATTTTCTAATAACTCACATCAATTTCCCTATTGATAAATATGCCTAATTTCCACAACATCAAACAAGCAAGCAACTCCATATATACAATCATGTAGCAAGGTTTGGCAATCAGATGGCCTCTAAAGTTAGCATCCCAGTTGACAAAGGGCATAGAGCTCCATCCACTTCCACAACCCTTTCCAAACTACCCACAATTTTGCCGGTAAGATATTGATATGTCATATGTTCAATAATCAACCTCAAGCCATTATCCTCTAAAATTCCTCAATAAACTTGTTGTCCAAGCTTTTCTAATGTATGAATTCTAACCACTCTATACGTATTGAGAAGTCTTTTATTCCCCTCGAGAGTTGACCCGTGACCATTGCGCCGATTATGAATTTCTAAAATCTTGATGGTGTTAACCTCCTGAATTATCAAAGGCGAATGGACAATTGGACATGGACTTAATTGAAAAAAACTTCAAACTTTAGGTATTGAAAAATAATGTCTAGGCATTTAGGGGGTCATATTGCAAAATCAATATCCTTTTGGGTACTTAGGCCTTGGGTATGCTTGTTAACCAATTGTAGACAAAAATTTATTACTCCAATACATTAAAATCAAATCCAAACGTATCCAGACATAATCCAAATGGATTGCCTCTGCCTTTTTTTTTTTTTTGCTAGATTCCCAATTTAGCAATGATTACAATTTTTTATTTTGAATTGCCAAATATCGTCCCATTTTTGCTATTCACCGCTCCACTTTTTACGCTTTTGCTCTCTGCTTCATTTTCTAAGATTTCAAATCTTCTGAAATCTTGAAACTATCACGAACGTAGAATAGCGTTAATGTGCTGTATTTTGATGACGATTTAAGAAAAATGAACGATAACATGCCGTATTTTGATGACGATTTAAGAAAAATACAATTTTTGAGGAAATTTAAGGCTGATGACCCGTGCCGCCCCAGGAGGGCGGCTTACCATGGCTCAAGCCGCCCCAGGAGGACGGCTTACCATGGCTCAAGCCGCCCCAGGAGGGTGGCTTACCATGGCTCAAGCCGCCCCAGTGGGGCGGCTTCACCATGGGCAGACCGCCCTCCCGAGGCGGCTTCGCCACGTCTGAGCCGCCCCACTAGGGCGGCTAGGCATTTTTTAAAAAAAATAATTATTATTTAAAAAAATAAATAAATAGTCGAGCCACCCCATTGCTCCGCCGTGGCTAAGCCGTCCTAGGCGGAGCCGCCCTAGTGGGGAGGCTCCAGCCAGGAAGGCTCCGCCGTGGCTGAAGGCAAAAGTGTAAAAATGACAAAGAGCTAAGGGCAAAAGTGTAAAAAATGGGACGGTATTTAGCAATCCCCTTTTTGATTCGGCTCCTCTCCATTGGGTATTTGAAATGGAGAATCAAGTTTACGGTGGGATATCCCACCACGTGATTTTGCTTGGAATCTACACCCTTAAATGTGCCACGTCGTCAAGATAGAAATAGCTCAATAACAAAGCCAATTTAAGAAATCATTTATAGAATACAAAATAGAACAGAGCTACCGCTTCATTAAACGAGAAATGCAGTTTTTTTACCCACCCCCATCCCCCCCCCCCCCCCCCCCCCCCTTTTCCAGGACATTTGCAAGAGATTGCTGAGATTGAATCCCCTGAGTACTGGAATTAAAAATCTAGCACTTCACCTAAACTCTTGATCTTAAGAACTAAGAGCCCCGCATTCTACTAATGCAGGTACTGCTAAAGCTAGTTTTACATTTGAGCTAACAAAATTGCCAGAAACCAGCTACTATTAACTATTGAAAGGAGAAATAGAATACAATGAAATTTGACTTTGGATATATTTACATTAAGCCACAAAAAGAAGGATAAAAGTCCACATCGCAAGCAGGAACTCTTGTGGACTCTTAGATTCCAACTTTTGTTAGATACATCAACAGAAAGACATCTCAATAAACTCAGCTCAGATTGTTCAAAGCTAAGATAAATCAAGCATTTGATGGGCTTACTACACGCTTGCTTCTTGTGTCTTTGATGGTCTGATCGACTTCGGCTGTCGGGGACATGTTCTCCCCCGCTTCAGTTCCATTGCCTCCAGTCGTGAAAGAATTGTCTTGAACTGGGTCCATGCCACAATTATCATGTGTTCTTGACGGAAAGCCATGCCCTCTCGATAAACAGTTGTAAGAATGTGTATTGAAGGATTCCATACCAAAATGAGATCTGATGGCTGAACTAAACAATGGTTGCATCAAGCGTTTTTTCTCAGGAAATTCTCGCAGTGATATTCGGCAAACAGGACATGTGGAATGCTGTTGTAGCCATATATCTATGCAAGTTACATGGAAAGAGTGCCCACAATAGGGAAGAATCCGCAAGACATCTTCACCATGGTATTCAGATAGGCAAACCGTGCACCTGCCATGTATTAAAAGTGATATTTTTATTAGCCGGATATTGATAATATCAAGAGGCTATACACATTTATCCACACAAGAAAATATGTAGAAAAATTCTAAACCAAGCAAACTATTTTGCCAATCTTCCCTTAAAATCAACTCATTTAAAAGAAACATGCCTGTTGATACCAAGAGGAGATATAATAGGCATATGGTAAATCAACCAAGCAGTGACTACAAACAACAGAAAACTTCAGAGGATGAAGATGCATCAAAAGTCATTCTAGATCCGATAACCATCATTTGCTTTGTCGCCAACTTCATTAAATTTGGTTTCCATTATCATCATTACCTCTCTGATGTAGCCAACTTATGCAAATTTCATAAGTTGGTTATGACAGAGAGCAAATGATGATGGTGGAAAGAACTCATGTAACGTTGGCAGCAAATTAAATGATGGTCTTGGAACTAGATGACTTTTGGGGCATGGGGAGATTTCAGGACAATTTCCGAACACAAGCTATTTGTTCCTTTAGAACCAGTGTGCAATGAATTTGACACTAACAAAGTATTTTAAGTGTAGTAATTTTTTCCCCTTTTTGTGTTCAAATAGAGTAGATAAATCATCATGTTGACATTCCACTAGATCCACTGATGTGCTACAAGATAGGTAGAGGGGAAAAAGGAGTAAAAACAATCAGCAGAAGGGAGAAGTATAAAGAAAAGGGAAGGGAAGAGAGGCCCAAGAGGGTGATATTACCAATCATTATTATCCAAAAGCCGCTATAATCTTATATAACATTGTTACTATTATATCACAAGCCAAACTTTAATACTTGATAGAACAAGCAAAACTAATTATTAGAAAAAAAAATGAATCCTCAACATATAGCAAAGCTATAACCTAAAATCTTGAACTAGTCAATCCTTTTATTTTCTTCTAATGTACTGGATCATCATTAGAATAATGACTTAAAATAAGGCAACCCCGAATTTTAGTTCAAGCATGTTGTGCATATTGTCAGGGAACCAATGATAAGCTGTCAAACAAAAGAAGGGCTCAGGGGAAAGAAATAAAAAGAAAAAAAAGGCATAGTATGAATCCAGTGAATTCTAAGGGGTTTAGAACAGGCCCTGATAAATCCCAGCTTCGAGGATAAGAGACAATACCACTACCAGATCTAACATGCAGATATAATTTAGACCTGAAGTTGACTAAGAAGAAATTCTGTAAGGAAATAATATATGCTGGAAAAAATACATGTGGGGATATCCCAGGGTGATCTCTAAGTAATGGCTGATGCCTATTTTTGCATGTAAACCAACATCTGGAACAATCTTAGTGGCTTAGTTATATGAAGCACACGTATTTGGTTTCTTTTGGAGATTACTGCTGCAGAAAAGATGGCAGGGTAGATTTAAGAAATTATTATGCAAAATATTATTATCAAAAATACCTATTCCTAAATAGTCATACCTTCATGAACCAGCACCAGCGCCAACCCACAATGTACACAAGCACACACACACACACAAAGGAGCAAAATACTACATGCTGATTGGATAGGATTAAAGGAGAACCTGCTGAGCAGGAGCAGAGAGGCAGCTCCTTACCAGGATTATGGTTTTAATGGAAGTATAAATAAATAAGAAAACCTCCACTTTGATGATAAGTGGGGACAATTTCTTGTCCATCAAAAGTGGATTATGTTCTAGGTCAACATCAAGGTAGTGAGGTTAGCAATTATGGTTGTGCATAAATTCTTAAAAGCCTACTTTTTGTATAGCATGTCAATGGCCTATAGAAGAAGGTAGCTATATAGATAACAGCTTGACAAACTTTTCATGACTATGCTCTTCACCACCCCTCTCAAAAACATAAAAAGGGTCATTAAATGCAAGTTTGACCAACTTTATCAATTAAGAAACCAGAAGCTTGCAAGATAAATTTTCACGACTCTGAAAATTTTGTCAAGCAGTGAATAAGGAAACAGGATGTTTAGTTGCCCAAACTGCTCAAAAATGCAAGAAAAGCCTTTTTCATCTTTCACACTCACACCTGAATTTCTTTTTACTGACCAACCATTAAACGCTTCAAGTGAAGGATCAATTTTGACTACAGTCATTAAAACGACAGAAGGTTTGAATCAAGTTTAAGAATATGACATGTCCATAGCACACAGGGTCAAGAATGCAAGAAGGCGGTCTCAATCCCTAAAAGAATTGGAGAACTCCAATGTTCCAAACTTCTCTCAACAACATGGTAAGAGTTTTAAGTGTTGCTTCCACTTGGCCAACAAAAGTCACACTCACTTTGGGGAATTCAAGGAGCAAACTACAAATTAACAATTTGGATGTGGATTAAGGAAGCATTGAGAAGATGACTACGTGCTTCCAAACATCCCAGATAAATTTAAGAAGAGAAAAAAAAAAAGTGTGAATTATAATGTTTGATACAGCAATTAAAATGCAAGTTGCCTTTTAGCAGCCATTCTCTCATTTTGATTATCCTCTGTTTGGCAAGCTGCTGTAAGCATTCGCATTACTAGAAATTATGAATTCTGGATTCAAGTTAGCAACAAGGTAATATATCACCATGACAATGTTTGTATCTATGATGCATACTCCAACCAGGTAGCACCTATATGCCCCTTTCTAAAAGTAATACTGCTATACTGGCAAAATATGAAAAGACATACTTAGATTAAAGAAATAAACAGCATTGGCTGTAAGCACCCAACAAAAAGGCTTGTCAGACTAGACTAGAGAATTGCTTGATATGAATGCATTTCACATTACGTCAGTAACATATCATTGTTACTCATCAAATATGAATGCTGACACCCTGAATTCGACATATTCATGTACTCAAGATTTTAACTGCCACAAGATTGCAACTACCCCAAATACATTCATCTTTCACTGGTTATATTTTATCTTCAATTCTAGAAACACTGATCGGCACCATCTCTTCTCTCAATGTTATTTAAACTCTGTTCTTTGCTTGAATAAGAGGTTCAGTAAGAATAGGAAAAACTATTAGAACCAGAACATCAGTGTCTCGAATCTGAAGATATATATGGCCAATTACAAAAAGAAATACTTATTCGTTGCTGTCAAGTCAAGGAAAGCTTCTATATCTGAACAATGTTCATGGTCGGGTTCAAGACCTGTCTACTATTACATATCTGACTTCATGTATGCTTCATGACCTTAAAGCAAAATCTTTCAATATGTCACACTGCTTCATTAGGTATTATACTTCGATAATATTCTAAGCCTCACAAACACGACAGAAGGATGCATACAGAACTGTATATATAATCGGATAAAGAAACACAAAGTACTTTCTGAATCAAGCAAGGTTCTGAGAACATACTGAGCATCTTCTGCAGCTGAGAAGCACTCGTCACTGAACTTCTTCGTAGGAAAGTTTGCAACAACAACAGGCTCAAGACCATGTAAGCCCCGTTCAAGCTGTGCCATAAAATATTCATCAACAATAAGGAATAAGGATCACTTCAAAATGGATGGAAGCAATAGAAGAAAAAGAAAATGCATAAAATGACTCCAATTTACTGAAAAACCCCCCCACCACCACCACCAATACCGCCCCACAGTTTCTGTTTTCTTTTCTGTTCTGGTTGGTTTTAACTAAATGGATTCCCTATCAGGTACTGATACCAACCTCTATACCTAAAATGTCAAATCTTTTCTCCTCATTCTTTTTCTTTGTTTTATCCTCAAAGTCAATCACATTAAAGCAGAAAAAACAAAAACTTCAACTTTATAAAATTTTTAAGGGGGAAAATATTTGAAACTCAAAACCACATAGCTTGCTCAGTAACAATCACAATCAGAAGCAGCTAAAGCCTAACAGTATTTACCAAATGCCACTTAGAAAAGAACCAAAGCCGATTCCTCTTTCTGCTTAAAAGATTTAAAGCTTCTCTTCAATATCCAGAAAAGTCATGTTTTTGTGCTAATTACTGAGTAACAATAGTATCAAAATATGAAAGAAAAAAAAAAACACACAGAATTCCCAGTTAATAAAAGTGATTGTAATAATAATAATGATGATTTTTGTTTTCTGAAAAAACAAAATCTTCTTTAGAACACCTTTTTCCTTTTCTCCACCAGAAAGCTGAAAACCCAACAAAGCCAGATTTGCTATAAAACCAACACAAACAGAAGAGAAGTACAGAGCCCAAGTTCTAGAAATTTAAGAATTTAAGACAAAAAGGGCAAAAACAACTTTTTTGGTCCAACAAAAATTAAAAAATGAAGAAAAAAAAACTTACTATACTAAGATCAGATCTTGAAGCAACAGGAAAGGATCTCCGAGAAGCATTGAGCTGAATCCGAGCACAAACCAAACGTGTACAAATGAACACTATGAACATAGTACTCACTGTGAATCCTATCACTGTCATCACCAAATTTATCCCTGCTGATATCATTTTTTCCTATATATGTCCTTGCAAAAGAAACCCCTTTTGACCAAAGAAGAAAGAAAGAAAAAGGAATCAACTTCTTGTGCTTATTACAACCAGTGGGAACAAAACTGAAGCAATTCTAAGACAACTCATTTTGAGTTTCCACTGTCTGAAAACAAATTTGAAGGCTTTAGTTTGAGTGGCAGTAGATTTTTAGTGAAACAAGAAGTGGAAGAGTTTGAGGTTTGGCGACTGTTTCATTGTGGTGAAGAGAGAGGGAATCCATGAGAGGGAAAAAAGGAAAAGAAAAGAAAAGGGAAAAATTTTGTTGAATGTAGAGGGGGAGATTTGTAACAGAGATTGATAGATCTAAATCTAAAAATAACTGATGCTGATCCAAATAGAATCAGTTGGCGTATTTCATCACTGCTATTATGATTTTATATTATTATTATATTATTATATTATTATTATTATTATATATTTTTGGTAGAAAATTATTACTATTATTTTTTTTTTGAAAGAATTTATTATTTATTTATATATGTCTGTTCTACATGATTCATGATTAAATTTGTGACCATTAAAATTGTCATGTTCTATACGTTTGCATCACGTCATTTTTTTTTTAGGAATACAAAATATTCTCAAATCTTTCAATATGCTCAAACAATTTAATGAAAAATCAAAAATTGCAATATAAACTATAGGTGGAAATCATTGGGAGGTCCCTCTATTATACGGTTTTTGCATTTTAGTTCCTTTTTTTAAAAAAAATGGTCCCTCTACTATCAAAAGTGTTCACTGGTCCTAGACCCATCAAAATGGCTGACATGGTGCTAACATCGTCTAATAAGCTGACGTGGCATCCACGTCGTCTAATAAGTTGATGTATCACTGACACGTGGATGCCACGTTAGCTTATTAGATGGCATTAGTGCCATATTAGCCATTTTGACGAGTATGTCACGGCTCGATAATGCCAGGGACCAATGATATTCACCCAAACTACATCTATTACGAAATCGCTATATAAACTACTACTATTTTAATAGAGCTAACAACCTAACAAGGCCAACATATGTGTTTGCATCACACCAATAATTTTCTTTTAAAAGGAATAATTATAATATTCAGAAGTTTTATTACAATAAGATCTCATTTTTTTTGGCGAAATCAATAAGATATCTTTCTATATACTCAAATAATCTAATGAGAAATCGCAATACAAACCAAGCCCGCATAAAGAGTCACATAACTCATATAAAGTTGGACAAAACCCCTATGAAGTGGGACTTGAATGCAGAACCTCATGGTTTAGGTACGAGTACACCTACTAGTTGAGTTAACAATTTGGATGTAATATTTCCTTCTTTTTTTCCCATTTTTAATAAAGTTTTTAATTTTAATAGCCCTCAATTTTTTATAATATAATAGCCCTCAATTCTTTTTTTAGGTCAAAATGGATTTTATTAAACTTTAAGAACTAGTATAGTCATTGAGTAAAAATTCTTGGAGCCATGAAGGCACCTCTTCTATCTATACAATCTCTTGGTCTAACGACAATCCAAATTCAGCTAATTCATGAGCAATTCTATAGCCATTCCTGCATATATGTTGAAAAACACAACTCTAGAAAATATATGGTTATCCTTGCCTTTTTAGAAAGTGAAGTAGTTCATAAGCAACAATATTATTATCGGTAATCAATTATTCGAGGACATAGGCACTTTTTTTTTTGCCTAAAAAAATGGGTTTCTTGGTGGGCGTCATTGACCCCAAGAGCTCATTGTTCCTCACTCCCTTTTAAACCTCGGGAACTCCATGACGAGTGGCACACCTATAGGTAGTAGTGGGCTTGCCAGGAGTGGATCTTAACACAGGGTGGGGATAAGCAAGAGTCTATATGAGAAAAACATTGTGTTTACTTAGATTCGAACTCATGACCACACCTGCAAGAACCTTACACTCAACTTCCTGACACTAAGCCACCCCCACGTGGGCGAGGACAAAGGCTCTTTAGAACTCACTAATGTAGCTGGGCAAAACTACCTTCAATCTATTGACTAAGACTTTGGCAATAGTCTTGTAGATAACATTGCAAAGACTGATAGGGCGAAATTTGGTCATATTTTTTGGTTTTCTAACTTTTGTAATGAGAATGATACAAGTGTAGTTGATATCTTGCAAGTCTAACCTACCATGCAAAAAATCTAAAACTAACATAACAATGTCTTTACATAAAATATTCCTTCTTTTTTTTTTGGAAGAAAAAGGCAGGCATGCTGCAAGGACCCGATGCCTTTGTGGGATGCAATTGTTTCAACGCTGCGTGAATCTCCTTAGCTATGAAATCTGTCAAAAGAAGTGTGTTAGTCTTAGCAGAAAGTTGAGGGTGAATTAAGTTCAAAACATTGTCTTTGTTTAATGAGCCATTCGAGCTAAAGAGAATCTGGAAATAATTGGAAGCAATTCCTTGGATATCAACAAGATCATCACTCCATGTTTCATCCTCCATCTACAAGTCATCCATTGTATTTTTCTGTTTCCTCTTTGATGCTTGATGATGAGACCAAATTAGTGCATGTATTTTGTATCTATTATGCATGTATTTGATATGTTTTATATGCTATTTCACCCTCTAATAAGGCGTATTGCACTTGTAGGCCTATTTGGAGAGAAATATGCAAAATGGTCTAAAAAGACCCTAAATGGAGTATTTTGGAGCACTTATGGATCCAAGGGTTATGAGCAAAGGATTTGGAGAAGCCCATAGCCATGTTGATCACGTTTGGACCATAGTGGAGCAACTTCGAGGAAGATGTGGTGAACCACATTGCACTTGTGGTGAACCATATGTTGACAAAGATCAAGATGTTCATCAATGGAAGCTTGATGAATCATCTACACAACCCAAGAAGATATCTTGGGGAGATTTCTAGCCCAAAGAGCCGAATACATGAGCATGTGGGGAACCATGTGTGCAACATGGGGATACACATGGTCACTTGAAGATGATGGTTAGCCATTCCTCATTGTCAGAGCCTTTGATGGTCCAAAGCAAAGAGTAGGGTCAAGTCAACCAACAAAAAGTAAAAACCCAATAGCAATAAAACTGAAGCAGCCCACAATAGCAATAAATTTAAACGGCCCATATCCAATATATATTCATCCCTTTCATTCACCCTTTTTATGGTGAAATCCCCTAGTTATATCCTTTTATTACGTACCATTCATCAAGCATTTAAGTCGTCCCGTCAATTTACTTTTTGAGTAGAAAAAAAAAAAATCAAGCCGTCAATTCCAAATATTTTTTTATCATCACAGTTATAAAGTCAATAACCATCAATTCATTCTTCAAAAAGAAAGATGCTCAAGGGATAACATCATCTAATCTAGAAGTCACTACAGTGGATACCACCCCGCAAGAATTGCCAAAAAACTCGCCCTTCTAAAATCCCTAGAGTTGAAACCGATACAATATATTTATTTGAATTAGAATTTGATCCTACATTGCGAAAGTAAATATATATTTTTAATCTATATTTTGTTTATAATTTTCTTTTAATTCGAAATGAATATTATCCTTTATATATTGGCCCCCCTCCCGAAAATTCCTGGTTTCGCTCCTACTCTTAGGCCGTGATTACCAAGCAAAAATGTGATCTAACACGTGCTTAAACAGATTCCTAGGGTTAGAATAAGTCTCTTAGTTACCCCTATATATATGTACTCTTTTCTAGGTTTTAGATCTAAGCTTTTGATAGTTGGATACACAACTCACTTTCATCTATTCTCTTCTCTCTAGCCGCCCCTCTCTTTGTAAGTTTTTATGTAGTTTTCTCACATTCTCATGAGTGAGTAGAGAACCTAATACTATTCTATCCCTATGAATTGATTTGTCATCTTTTTATCTTCATGGTGAGATTATTTGGGTCCGTATTTTTTTTTGAAAGGCAGATTTTATTGATAAACGAAGAGTGATTAAAAATCACTACAAAACGAACAAAACCAAGCAAGAAGGACCAACCCGCAGGCAGAAAAAACTACGAAACATCAAAACAAAGAACAATAAAAACCAAACCATCACAAAAAGCTAATCCAAACCACGACACAAGTCTTACACGTCCACACCCAAACTGCACAGACAACAGACACAAACTTGAAAGATCAACTCTTCACGTGAAACCAACATAAGGAAGAATGTCATTCCTGCAAAGATGCTCTACTCGCAGCAGACAACTCCATAAAATTACCAATCTCTCAAAAACATGAAAAAACTCATCAATGATAACGATTAAAGAATCAAAGACTAACTCTCTTCCTCCATAGCCTTAAATTTTTCTAAGATCACACTATCATCGCAATCAAAAGAGATGCCAGCTTTTTCCCAATATCAAAAGTTGCTTGAGCTTCCTCTATCAAGATACGATTTCTATTTCGAACGTCACCATCTGAAAGAGAACCATCGACAACTTCTCCTATTTGCTGCTTAGATTTCTGTGACTTAGTTCTTTGTAACTTAAGCTTCTTACTCAACTTCTTACTACGTTTCTTATTTTTCTCCAACAGATTACTAAACCAATCCTCCTCAATATCCTCTACAATATCCTCCAAAACTCTACTCTTCCTCTCACTGACCTTTGTTCTTTGACCATCTGAATCAAAAGGGCTTGCATGAAGACCCGAATTAGAAACAAGATTTTCTTCGAAAGAATCAGGCACAAAATCCTCGCTATTAATGCCACCATAAATTGCCATATTTCCATTAGCAAGACCACTCCGATTTGAATTCAAAATATCCACCACCAAATCAGTTTCCAAAGATTTTGCATCATTACTAACCATAACTCCATTAGGAAGATCACTAAAATTTGAATTCAAACTATCCTCTACCATAATATTTTCCAAAGATTTTGCACCATAACCACCCATAACTCCATTAGGAAGATCACAATCAATTGAATTCAAATTATTCTCCACCTTATCAGTTTCCACAGAATTTGCGCCTAAAAATCCTCCTGATAATTCAAAATTTGTCTCCGGCCAAGACCTCTGTCGCAACGGCTCCACCAAGACCTCACTCTCCACTGTAACCCGGATTCTAAATTTGATACCAGAAGAGTATCAGACTGCCAAGTTAGGAAGAATTGACAAACTAGGAGCAAGGATCTGCATCCTTGCAGTCCTAAGGGAGTTTTTATTCCTAGTGAAATCATCCAACTGCAAGAATTTACCCCACTTATCACCAAGAACCGAAAAAAAATTAACATGCCATAATTCTAGTGGCACATCATCAAGTTGAACCCAAACCAGAACCTGTCTTTGAAAACCAGTGGAATCCCAAGGGAAAACATCAACAACTGAATTGAAGCACTGGTCTATCACCATTTTCATACAATCATCGATAAAATCTTCTTCTTCCACACTAATCAAAAGCATAACATTACTAAGCTCTCTAATCTCCACTTTAAAGTCACCAGCCTTGATAAAAGAAATCACTTCTTCAACTTCATTAACTGATCTAAAATGGACAACAAAACTTCTTTCCAACCAACTCCGATGGTCTTCAAGAATAAAAACATCCAGCTCCATCTCCTCGTTAGACTCATGACCCTGTTCTGCTAACTCTGGATAAGCTTCCTCCTTATCTGCATACACAATGGGACTGTTGGGATCTACTAAACTATGAACACCCTTACTGCCAACATCTTTAAACAATTGAACCTCCGAAGCCATAAATGAATCCTGCCTCCGTTCTTGATTGTTTACAAACGACATCACATTAGAAACAGAACGGGAGCCTGATCTGACATGCTTACTATCTGTTCTACTTATCTCAAAACATGATTGAAATCTGTCTCTGACATGCCTCGGAGGAGGATTATCAGCCTCCTTAACTGAGTTCACCACATCTCTATAGCTTCTTCCATCAAGTTTGGACTCAACGCACACCATCTCACCATGCTCCTCGCTTCTTCGAACCCATTTTTGTTTTCTTGTATCTCTAGCTTTATAGGTTCTTATTCTGCACCCTTCCAGATATCTCTGGCCCGCTTTAACAAGTCCCAAATAAGCATCTTTCTCATTCCAAAATCTAACAAAAGCGTATGTAGTAGGCCCCTTTTGTCGATTTCGTCGTTGAATAAAAACATCCGCTACTCTACCGTAATCTGAAAAAGCATCCCACAAAGCATGTCTAGATAGTCTAAAACTCAGGTTGGCAATGAAAATAGAAAAAAGTTTTGATCGCCAATCCACCGAAACACTGGCCTGACCCTTGTTGCCAAAGCTTCCTTTCACCACCATATCGACATAATATAACTTGCGAATGAAGACAAACTCTTCTAAGGGTTTCTGCAGGTCCGGATCTAAGAAGGAAAACGAAAACATAGGGCAAAAGAGATGAAACAAGACAAGGGAATTACCGGAAATGATTAACAAGGAAAGAAACTTTAATTTCGAAGAAGAAAACTAGATTTCGATGGGCAATATCCATCGATCAGATAGGGAAAAAAAGAATAGATGAGGGGTGGCGGCGCTCATATTTTTTACAAGTAGAATAGATGAGGGGTGGCGGCGCTTCCTAAGCTCTCTATTATTTGGGTCAGTAATGATTCAATATTAGTCTTATATCTTGTGTTTAATTATTTGTGTGAATGAATTGGAGACTTGATCAACCTATGGTTTGTTTACATAAACTATGGTTTCTATTAGATCTTTAAGGTTTATTAGATTGAAGCAAGAATTAGATTAATGATGGTTTATGATAGTTAATCTAATTTAAATATATTACTTTCTACATGTTTAGTAATAGCTTATTGTGAGGCTAGATGTGTAGCCTAGTATACCATCCGATTGTTCTTTATGCTCATTCCTTATGGAGTGGTAAGGCTATTAACATTAGAAAGTACAGAACTTGAAGTTGTGTGCTTCGGATGAATGCATGGTTGTACTTTAAGAATTGTGTGTTCAGCTAGGAATTGATTCAATAGGAATGTATGGCCTGAACAATTGCAACTCGATCGAGATGTCTATCCAACAGATTTGATTGTGTATGTGGATTGATTAGGAGGATAAATAGTCTAGGACCCATGTTATAAATAGTGATTTATCAATCATAGTGGAGAAGAAGAGTATGCTTTTATTATTGTTAGTTTGTTTACATCTTATTGCTATAGTTTGCTTATTTAGTTGATGCTATTAATCTGTTTTGTATTCCTAGATTATTTTCTCAAGCTTTAATTTGTAGGTTTAACTCATCCCTCTCTGTGGATTCGACCCTTACTTACACTATCTACCTATCAAGTAGCATAAGAGTTGGTGAGGAATTTTATCTCTGAATGGTGTCCTTATTGTTAACGACCTGTAAGGGCACATCACTTGACCGTGAAACAAAGTTGTGTTTCTATCACCTTCACTCAACCAATTAATTCGTGATCTTTGCATCCGCCAAGATTCCTCCTCTTCTAATAACTTATTCATCTCCTCTATTTTGTCAGCTTCCGTTTTAATACTTTCATCACTACTATAGAGGCTGCCAACTCCCGTAGCTCTTTCTCTAAATGCTCCTTCTCATCATTGAATTCAGAAAATTTGCCAAAAAATTTCAGCCTCAAAGTCTTGCTATATTTTTTGAATCCGATCCATAGCAGGTAGTCCATAAGAGTTACTTTAAGTATCACAAACTAGTTGTTCGCACTCAAGCTCCTTGCACCACCCAACTTCGAAAAAACTCCTTTTAAAATTCTTCGCCCTTTTTGAACTTCTCTTTCTCTATGGTTTTATGGTTCTTAAAGTATGGGGACATGGTCAGAGACAGAAGAGTAAAGATGATGAATCATGGTAGCAAGAAAAATAGTTTAACCAGCCGATGTAGCAACACCACGGTCCAACCTTTCCCTAATAAGACTATTTTTGTCCCATGTTTCCATGTAAAATGGGCTCAAATAAAACCCAAAACATGCAAATCACATTCAGCCAATATGGATCTCTAAACTCCTGCATTTGAGTTTCGGATCATAGCTGACCCCTTCTTTCTCATCCGTCCACATAATCTCATTAAAATCACCCAAGCAACACCATTTTTCTTTTTGATTATTGGCAATACATTTCAAAAGTTGCTAAGACAATATCCTCTTATTGGTGTCTGGTTCTCCATACAAACATGTCGATCTCCATTTGCTTGACCCATTTTTCGGCTTAATGTACTTTTTTGCATTTGAACTTTCTGGAAATAGCCAAATAAGCCCCTAAAATTTAATTTTGACCAATTCCATCCCTGAACTCCCAAATTTGTCCAGATGAACCATTTTTGGACGGCACCCTCATAGAGCTGTCAAGGATTCATGTTAGCTTGCCACATAGCTAAAAATGCAATGCCAAAAAATGTAATTTTTTAGAAAAAAAGTTTTAAAGAGTTTTTAAAATTAAAGTTTGTTATTATGGTTGCAACAAACAATTTTGTAAAACTTTTAAAAAAAGAAAAACAAAATTCTCACTTTCTAACATGACATTTTCTGTCCATACGTGGCAAACTACTGTGACATATTTTGACGACTCTGTTATAGTGCCATCTATATAAGGGATCATGTGGTCAAATTTGGGAATTTAAGAGTGGAATTGGTCAAAATTGAAGTTTAGAGGCTTATTCAGGGGGCGAAAAAGTGCATTAAGCCCCCTATTTTTTTCATCTGTTAACATATCAATGTGATGCCCGAAAAACTAATCAACTCCAAATGTATAGCTCAACCCATAACATGGTTAAACTTCAACTCCTTCCTTCTGAACTAACACGATAACATGCATTCAAATTACAACTACGTCTAATCCTATCAAAGTGTCAAAAAAAAGGGAGCGCAAAGTGTCACAAAAGGAGAGTGCAAAGTGTTAGTTTTGAAAATGGTGTAAAACTGCATTGAGGCAGTTTTATTTACATTCCCACGTCTTTCTTTTTTGGTACATAATCATGGTTTAAGACTGCTTTAGCGTACTATTGCCCTACCTCCCACTTCTTCAGTTTAGACAAACGATGGTCCATTTTCAAAAGCTTTATTCATTAGTGTTCCATCTTGAATACGAACCTATACAAATTCTGCAACAATTCCCTTATCATCATTGCATCTCTGGCATGCCACACACTCTTCAAGACTCCAAGAACAACTCTTCGATTAACCATGGTTTGTTTCATATAATTTTAGGTAAAAGTATATAATTAGTCCATGTACTTAGAGTTTTTGTGCAATTTGGTCCCTCCACCTCCAATTTCAGCAAGTCCCTGTATTGAAGGATTGAGAACAATTAAGTCTCTCACGTTAGCTACCGTCCATTGCACCGTCAAATTCACTAACGTGCCAGGGACGTCATCAACATTCTGACGGCATTGCTAATGTGGCACAATCCACATCAAATTTTTTAAAAAAATATATGTTTTTTTGAAAAAAAATCTTTTTTTTTTGAATTTTTATTTTGAAAAGAAAAAACTTGAGACCCCTTAAAGCTAGATTTGGAAACAACTTGGACTTTCCTAGTAGACTAGATACAAAGTATTATTTTTAAATCCTATTAACAAACAACACCTACTAAAACCTAATGAAGGTCTATAATGTGCAGGGAAGCACAAAAATCCTAAAAGAGATACAAAACCCTATGATCCATTCTCGGACGCATGATGAGAACAAAGAGACCTAAACCTTCCCCTCTAAAAACCCAGAATTTCAAAGATAATTAATACAATAAAGATTCAAGAAATCAGAAAAAAAAAGACAAATGAAGAGAAATGACGAGAAAGGGTGAAAAAGAAAGAAAAATTGAGATAAACACAAAGAAGCCTCACAAAAGGAGAAAGGAAGACATACACATACTCACCTAGTGCCCCTTTGTTACAATGGGGTGCGGCACTTATAAGCCGCTTTTTGGCTTCAAGCCGCCCGTGTGGCCTTAGGTTAAAATAATGGTGAAATTAATTTGTCCTATGTGGACATGGAAAAACTGCTTATTTTGGCTGGAGCATGGAGCTGCATATAGTTGGCAATTAGGCGGGTTCGGGTTCGAGTTCATTTGGGTTCGGGCTCTGTCGGGTTTGGGCTATTTCAGGTTCTGCTCGGATTCGGGTTTGATTTCTATTCGATATTCAGAGTCCGATCTGGATCCGACTCATCCCAGTTCAGGTGCAAGCACTTTTTAAAGAATTTTTAAAAAATCACCGACCATTATTAAGTGGCGTGCACGGTGCAATATTTAAATTAACCGAATTAAATATAAAATACATATACTTTAACACTAATTTAAATTAATTAATGCTAATTAATCCTAAATTAATGCAAATTAAAACAAATTAAGCGTTAAATTAAACAAATCATTAAAATGAAAGCCTTAAATTAAACAAATTAAAAGCTGATAGACCCTTAATTGAACCACTAAAGAAATTTGGGGACTGAATTGTACTAAAATAACGAATTAGATTGAACAAGAACAAAATTTAATACCTGAAATCCAAAGTTAGTCAACCTAGTATAAAATGTTTCATCTTTTTTTTCTTTCAGACTTTTTCTTCTTCTTCTTCAAATCTTTTTTTTTTACAGACTTTTTATTATGACTACCTCTTGACTTCTGAAAATCTGCAGTTCACAAATGTAATTGTTTTTATTAGTAAACCTCTTTTGTAGACTCTTTGTTTTTATTAGTAAACCTCTTTGTAGACTCTTTATTTGTTTAGACTTTTAGTTTTTTGCTTTAAGTTATATAAAAATATTTTGTACTTTAGTACTTTTTTCTATGGATTGATTAATGAATCATTGAATTGTGATCATTATTATATAAATTTTATTATATTGATATATATAATAGTTTTATTTAATATTAATTAAAATGAAATGTGATTTTTTTCTAAACAATAAAATCTTTTATTTTATAAATTATTATTGAATTCAAATTATTTCGGATTCGGGTTCAGACCGGGTTCGGACGGGTGCAGGACGTTGACTTTTTTGATCAACTCGGGTTTGGTCGGGTTTGGTCAGGTTTGGGCTCGGGCAAATTTGGGAGGATTTTGGGTTCATTTTTTCAGCTCTGCAATAAGTGGCTGTTGGAGGAATTTTTTTGTTCTTCCTTTTTTATCCATGATTATTTAATACTTTTCCTATAATATCCACCTTCAAAATTTGTCATTTTCTTAAAATCTTTTTCTTTACTAATATATATATATATATATATTCTAAATAACATTTTAATAATATGTAAATAAATAATTTCATTGAAAATAATTTAAATACTTCATTGGTAGCAATTAAATGTCAATGTAAAAAAGTTTAAGTATTTATTGATTACTTAAATGAAGAACAAAAAATTAGAAAATAAAAAGTAAATGAATATATAAATTTAATTATTTTGGTAAAGTTACTAATAGTAAATAAAAATCAAATATATAAAATATTTCATACAAATATCTTTAATAGTAATTTTCTATTCATATCTCACTGCCGAGGGGCCCACAACTGTTCATCAAACTCATATTTCTCACAATTGCGATTACTAATTTACGATCACAACTAACTTTTTATCTCACCACACCCAACCTCACCAGGAAACAAAGGGAGCCCTAAGGGAGAGAATGATCTTCTTTTAACCATCATTTTTAGAGGTGGCAAAGTAAACCCAACCCGAAAAAAATCCGTCCGAAAACCCGATCCCGAATCCGACCTGAACCCGATTGACTAGAAAAAGTCAACTATCCGAACCCGCCTGAACCTGAACCCGAAAAAACCCGAAGCCGAAAAAGCTCAAACCCGAAAAAACACGAACCCGAAAAAGTTCAAACCCGAATCCGAAAAAGCTCAAACCTAAAAAAACCCGAATCCGAAAATTTATGAAAATTTCATTTATGCCGTATAATTTTTCATATGAATAAGTTTAAAACGTAAATTAATAAATTACACATAAAATTTGAAAAAGGTAATGACATTATTCATCCGGAAACAAATGGGTAAATGATCTGACCAAAATCCAAACAGAACCCGAACCCGAATTAACCTGACCGAAATTCAACCCGAACCCGAATTAACCTGATCCAAATTAACCCGAACCTGAATTAACCTGACCCAAATCCAACCCGAACCCGACTCAAGCCCAAACCCGAAAATGACCCGAACCCAATAACCAGAACTCGAACATAACCTAACCCGCCCGTTTGCCACCTCTGATCATTTTGTTTTAGTGACAAGCTTAGTTAGCATCACCGGCTAAGGAAAACTTCAATTGTAGGTGCATTTTATCAACTAAATGAAGTGGAAAAATCTTGTTTTGGCCCCCATATTTTTTTGTTTTCTAATTTGGCCCTTTTCTTTTTGAATTTGCCTAAAATTTTTAAATTTACCCCCCTGATATTAGCTCCCTTTATATACAAAATTACAAATGAGTGAAGTTTTCTTTATTGATTTCAATATATTACTTTATTTATAGTACTATTACTTATTAAATTAGTAACAATTCAATTCATAATGATTCAATTCATGATTGAAATATAATGTGTATATATATACACGGGTCGACCCCCCAAAGAAAATTTTCTGATTCCACCCCTGATTAGCATAGATAACGACAATTTGTTTGTGAGATATTTATCAAATATCTCAAACTCAGGTGTAAAGTTCTTGGCAAGTTGACAAATTACAAATCATGATGTCTCAATCTGAAATTCATTAAAAGTGGCATAAAATATCCATGGCAATGATGTTTTTCTTTTAAGTGACGGTTTTTGGTTAAAGTATTAATTATATATATGTGATATATGATATACATTTATAAAATATTCATTTTTTTTCTTTTACCCGTATTTAGAATTTTGCTTTGACTAATTCAGATTCGACTCGCGTCACGTACCAAGTTTTGATGGGTGAGTCTATCAATGGGACAGCTGTGTACATAAAGACTCAAACTTGAGACCGACTTAAACTGAAACAAACCACTTACCATTTGATCCAACCCTCTCTATACAATATTCCTTCATCCATCTATTTTATATAACTATGATTCTTATTTTTCTATTAAAAAACAAAAAATAGGATTTATTTTCAAATTATTGATTTCAAATTAAATTCTGATTCATTTGTTTTTTTATTAGGGTGAGCTAGGATATACAATTTCTAAACTATAGAAATAGATTGATGCCAAAAAAAAAACTATAGAAATAGATTGCAAATTATTATTAGAATAAGAAAAGCAAAAAAGTCATGATGGTCCTATATATTTGAAAAGTTCATTTCATTATTTTGAAACCTAAAAATATCTTGAACCAACCAAAGAACAAAAAGAACATAACAGATCAAACAATATAAATTCTCATGTACTTTTAGAATAGTGCTTCTACATGTTAAAGTTTTTTTTTTGGCCAGAATGTTAAAGTGGTTCACACACCAACATAATCAATCTTTTGAATTTTTTACTCTTTTCATGATATTTGAAAAGAAAATTTGTCAGAGTGGCCATTAAAAACATTTTATTACTTATATATAACTTAATGATTAGAAAATTAAATCTTAAATCATTCAAAACTTTATGTTTTTTCTTTTTCACCTTTTTATCGAATATTGTGTTTAAATTTTAAGGCTTCAGATGAGAATTATGAGAATAAAGTTACTATAATCTAAAATCTGAATTTGTTGGTCAATTTGAAGGAGCAAATTTAACTATTTTGAAAAATCATGTTTAGGAGTATCTTCTTTTTTGTTTTTTTTTTGGCCAGACCTTATACTATCTTCTATTTATAAAAATTTTATTTATTTGTTTTATTCAATCTCTGTTGTTAAATTTGCGACGATTCTGTCATGAGGTAATTTTTTTTTGTTTGAATTATGTATTGTAGTATCTAATGTGCATGGAAAAAGATACAAATGTAAAAAAGTTCAAACACATATGAAGCTTTACTGTTTTAGTGACAAGCTTAGCTAGCAATAATAATATTTTGTTGATAAGATATCACAGATCTCCAACTTGTTTGTAAAGTTCTTGGCAAGTTGGCAAATAAAAATGATGTCCGAGTCTAATTATCCATCATTTACTAAATTGATTTTACCAATTGGTATTAATAAATAATTACAAAATGGTAGCTGTGGAGCATATACTTTCCTAGGTTTACATGTCTTAGTAGTATGCTTTGATGTATATTGATGGTAATTCGATATTTAATTTGTTTATTTTTATGCTTTAGGTGCTTAATTATAAGAGGATTGAAAGCAAAAGGGATGCATTTGGTCCAAAAATTAGGCATTCTAAGTTAATCTAAAATAGGGTGATCTCCACCTTCGTAAAGGTCAAATTCCATAAAAAATAAACGGATAGATCTTCTGTTTCAACCTCCGCGTAGGTTGAACTCAACCTGTATTGAGATCGAACGAGGAGGTACGAAATTAAATCTGGAAACAAAAAGTTACGTGGAATCAGACCTCTTTTTGGCCACATTTCTTACCAGCTAGCTATTTCTACATGTTTGGACTTTGGAAAGACCTTGTTTCCCCCATAATTAATTATTGTAGTTATTTTAGATATTTGGGCAAACTTGTTATTTGCCAACAATAAAAATTAGGTTAAAACACATTATATATAGGCAGCCGTTGTCTATTTTTGATTATTCTTGGGGATGGTGAAAAATTGTGGACAAGGGAAGAAGGGAGAATAACTCTCTGTTAGGGGCCAAACTTGGGAGGGTTCAAATCCACAAAGCCTCTTCAAACACACTCAAAGGTTGGGTCAATTTACGTCTCACCCACATATATATTTCTTTGACCCAACAAAACACACACACAAATATTGGGTAAATGGGCTCACAAATACCTCACACATACAAAAGGTCCATTTCTCTTACCCAATATCCAAAGTCCACAAACATAATCCTAACACAAGGGCAACTCTTTTCAAAGTCCTCAAACACATTCATAACACAGAGGCATTAACATCAATGTCCCCAAACACAATTATAACACAGGGGCAATCATTTCTCAAAGTCCTCAAGCACATTCATAACACAGAGGCATCTATATCAAAGTCCCTAAACACAAACACAAGGGCAATTTCCTCTATATGACAAAGGTCCATAACACATATAACACATTGGGCCTTGCCATCTATTTCTTTACTTACACATAGCAAAAGCCCATATCGTGTGTATATATATATATATATATATATATATATATTACGTTGGGCTTTGCATCCTCAAAGTCCACTTTTCGGCCCAAAAGGCCCAAGATGTTGAGGCCTTGCCATCTAATTACCCAACCAAAAGCATGAAGACAAAAGACACAAAGTCCAACCTCCTGCTACTGCATGTCAGACTTTCCTGCTGAAGAAAGCATCTAAGGGAAGGATTTTACTTAAATTCAAATTCCTTCATATTTAACTATTTATGGCAGTGATTAGTTCTAATTAATCTTCATTGCAGATCTAAGGGCTACTGTGGACCAAGCCCACAACGGGAAACACATTGGGAGTTGTGGCTTGGAGGCAAAAGAGGAAGGAAACTCCCCTGATTATCCTCCTTGAAGAGAACAACTATGCTTGGAGGTTCCTTAACACAAAAAGGGTAATCAGCGGGTTGCAGAAGATGGAATAAAAAACAAAGCCAATTTTGACTTTGGGAGGAACCTCGACTACTCCAATGGAGGAGTAGCCATCGACGATGGCGACACATGATGGCTAAAACAAGGGACTGATTTCAAGACCAAAAGTGGCCATTGTTAGCTTCCTCAAATCGGAAGATTCTTCATCTTGGACCTAATGCCTAATCACTGCATCAATCAAAAAGCAAGGGCCAAAAGGGATTGTCGGATAAAGTTTCCGACCGGACAAGAGGAGAGCTATAACAAGGGGTCACTAGCAGCAAAAAAAGGCACAATAATACCAATTTTACAACCATAAGTGATGCGCCAAGGGTTTATCATGGACATGAAGAACACAATGGAGATCATGAAAAGGATGATCAAGGGTTACAAGGAAGCATGGACAAGCTTAAAGGAGAGGATGGAATCGCAATTCACCAAGAAGATGCCATTTGATCCTTTGAAGATGCCTTCAGGTCCGATGATTAGAGCAAGAGCTAAGAAGTTCAAAGATGCATTAACAAGTCTTGTTCGAACTCATCTTGAAGACTTGAAGACCATTGAAGATGTTAAGAGCAAGAATATTCCAATCGATTCTATGTCTACTATAATCGATTCTAGGAATATTCCAATCGATTCCAAGTTATGCACCTTACTTGAAATCGATGATCCTTAAGCCTTTCATTGTGTAATTCAGCCATATGGGCCTTAATTCTATCTTAGATTAGTTATTTATTTAGTTTGGACCTTGTTTAGGGTTGGGTCTTGTCTAATTAAGTCCAATCCTTAGTTATTTTCCTATTGGTTGTAATTTTGGATAGTTTCTAGATAGTTCCTATGTGTAAACCGCCCTTAGCCTTGCATTGAATGCTAGGTCGGTTTAGGAGGGTTCTAGAGGGGTATTGCGTTATCTTTGTGCCTATATAAGGCTACCAATATTTCTATAGTTATATCGAAAAATATTAGAAAAAAAAAAATTCGACCAGAAACTTGTGATTTTTGTTATGGATTCGTTTGAACTCGGAAAACTTTGAAATTTGAGCTTTAGACTTCTTTTAGTGTGATCTTTCTGGGAAGAATATTGAAAAATATCAAAAAAAATCTGTGGAGTAATCGGAATTTTTCAGATTCATAGTTCTTATTAAGGTTATTTTGGAATTAGGGTTTTGATTGTGCAATTTATTCAATTGGTTGCAATTAACTCTAATTGATTGTTTGTTTGAGATTCTTGGGTTGCTTTTGCTGTGAATTGAGATTTAATTTGAAGAATTTCAGGTTGAAACCCTATTGGAGACAAGTGGTACAAAATTGGATCTAAGTGGTACTAGGGTTTTTAATTGATTGATTTGGTTGATTTGTGTTGTTTGACTGAGTATTATCCCATATAAAATATCCAAAAATTCTTAACCTCCGGGTTTCTTCTGGGCTTGACTTCAATCCTTTGCAATTAAACTCCAAATCTTCAATTCTTGCTTCTTGAAATAATTCTTCATTGTTCTTCAAATCTCCAAATTATCTTCAAATAATCTTTAAACACGAATTTCGAATCTCCAAATCTTCACTTTAAATTGCTAAGTCCATATTTGTGCAAAAAGTCATCAATTTAGCTCCAAAAAGAGTGAAAAACAACAAGTTTCCACTTTTCTTCTTTTCAAGACCTAAAAACACAAATACTTGCAAAATAGGGTTAAATTCCACATAAAAATAGCAAAAAGCATGGAAAAATAGCTATAAAAATAGGGTTAATTTTGGCTCGGTCATATTTTCCCCCACACTAAACCTTTGCTAGTCCCTAGCAAACTAATTATGCAGAAAACTATGCAAACAAAACCTAATACTAATGCAAAATAAAGATTCCACTTTCGTAGGTGTACGACGACACTTAGCACGTGACACAAGCCATTTAAACCTGAGACTGATAGAGGTACTCAGGATGTGTTATGTCACCTGATGGTTTTCTTAACTAGGACGATACCCACAAACATGTTTAAGAATAGACTCGATAGACTCATGGGTTAGTGAAAAACTATAAACATACATTGGTTCAAAGGCTTTAAAAACTATTTTCGAAAAAATCAATTTTGAATGTGTACATATATCAAGGATTAATTCAATCATGAAATCAGAATAAGAAAGAACAATAAGAGCACCCAATTCAAAAGATCAAGAATAGCAAGTAACCATAATCAAAGTAGTTCTAATCACTTATCATTCATCACATCCTATAACTACTTCTTTCTATAAACTTATGTCTTCATCTTTATCTCCATTACTCAAAGGATTGCATATCATGGATACAAATCAAGGGTTTTCGTGGGTTGTAATGATTTTCAAAAGGTAATTATTTTTTAAAAAGTGAGGTTACTAACCTCAAAGTACTCATGATTAGGGGTTACTAACGCCCTTTATTTTGAGGCTACTAGCACTCTAGAAGGACTCCTTCTATTTCAAAAGAGGGACAATGTTTTCTGCAATTTCCATGCCTCTTATCCTCTTCCCAAGGGTTACTAACTCCTTTTGTTTAAAGAGAAGAGTGACAACAATGGAAAAGTTTTTTTTTAAAACAGAAATACCTCTTCTCCTCTTGCATGAAAACACTTCTTTTCATGAAAATATTTTAACTACCCTTTTTTATAAATAGTCCCCCACACTTATTCTTGACATATCCATAACATACTTTTATAATTGTAGTTTCAATAGAAATTAAACATAAGTTCTAGAAATAGGCAATCTTAGAAATAATGAACAATAAGCTTTTATCACAGACTTCAATTATACCTAATTTTAAGAAATAAAATATCATGCTATAAATTAATCAATGAATCAAACATTCTTAAAAATTCTAAGCATTCATCAATCATAATCAAATCAATCAATTAATATATATATGAAAAATCAAAATTTTTGCAAAATTTTCGAAAAACTTTCATGGATTCTATGCATGTAGACTCTCTCCCCCACACTTAAAAGACACATTGTCCTCAATATGTGAATGTAGGCATACGTGTGTGTTGTGTCCCTCATAAGTGGGATGACTAAATAGATGTGCTAATGAAATACTTGACTCACAAAGAAAGTGTCGACCCAATCAAGCAATTCAAGCAATTCAAAGCATCAAACATAACATTCATAGTATATGAGTCATAATTAAGATCTAAATCAAAGCATAGAAAACATAGAAAAGAAATTCAAGACAATCAATCAAAATGATAATCATTTAAAGCAAAGCAATGCAAAGAAAAGAAAAAGATAGAGTTAAAGAACGCTTCTCTATTTTCAAGCATAAGCTCCATTCGGATCCAATTATTATTTGGAACTGGCAAGGGGTATGTGGCACAGGCTGGTGTGGATATGACCAGTGGTGGCGCGGTTGTGCCCGGGTGTGGCCTGGGTTGATGCGCGCGGGTTGCCAGGCCACAGCCGGCCTAATGCTTGTTTGGCTCGGGAATGGCCAGTAATGGCCAAGCAGGATGCGCGGGTGGAGCAGTGCTGGCCGGTCCGGACCGGGCATGGTGCGTGAATGGCCGGGTCATAGCCGGGCAAGCATGCCGGTGTGGCATGTACATAACCGGGCTGTGGCTGGTCATTGCCGGTCGAGCTAGCTAGGTTGGCTGGATCATATTTTGGCTAGGTTAGCTTGATCATAAAACCAACTAGCTAGGTTGACCTTTGGCTAACCCCTTTTGTGCGTTGACTTCCATCTTTTGCTCCTCTCTTTGGGCCTTCATTCGTTTTCCTTGACAATTGTTCAGCATGTAAGCTCCAATTGTTTGACTTGTTTCCTTAATTTGAAATACTACCATGAAAAAGAAAAACAAAAACTAAAAAGAAAATTAAAATGTTAGTAACTTCTTGGGTTGCCTCCTAAGCAGAGCCTTTCTTTAATGTCTTTGGCTAGACCTTCCTTCATCTCCCTTTGCTAGGGTGGATCAAACCACTTCAAGGAATAAAGCAGATATGATGAAATAGGAAGAATATGAGCATAAAAGCATGAAGGATAAAAGAAGAGATAAGGAAAGAAATCACCAATTTTGTTGATGACGACTCCATGAATAGCTAGGAATGACAATGCCATCTTTGTTGCCGCAAGAGGTTGATGCAATGGATGCTTTTGGCATTCTTGATTAGCATTGTTCTCATCTCGCCTTTGGAAAGTGTCCTTGTGTTGGCAAATCTTCTTGTCCTCCATAAAGAATTGATCCTTGGGTATCCATTCTTCATGTTTGATTTCTTCAAAGCATCCTTGTTCAAGAAACTTGTCGATTCCCAAGAAATCTTTCTCTTCATGTTCCAAAAATTGGTTATCAACAAAATCTTGGACACTTGTTTTATTCAGCTCAGGTTGTCCAGGTTGCTCATTGGCAAGACTAGGAGGAGAAGGTGGAAGGATATCCATCTTGATATCTTTTTGCGATGCTTTTGATTCTTCTTGCACAATCTTGGAAACCTCCTTTGGTAGAGCAGGGATAGGGACAAGGACTTTGCATGGCTCATCATCGTCTTCTTTGAAGAAAAATTGAAAGGAGTCTTGCAAATCAAGTTCATATGGTTCCAAATCATTAATTGTTTCGCTTGACGCTCCTTCAACTTCCTTCACGATAGGCTCTTGATGTCTTTGTGTAGTCTCTACTAAATCAACTGGTTTCCATTGTTCCTTGGGAATTTCTTGAATCGCAGCAATTAAAGGAATATTTACTTCCCTCTTTTGAAGTGAATCAGATTGGCTTTCTTCACTGCATGTCTTCCGTCGTGGCTGATCGAGCTAAAATTATGCATATTTTTATAGCTATTTTTCTATACTTTTTACTACTTTTATATGTGTTTTTACCCTATTTTCCTAGTATTTGTGTTTTTAGGTCCTGAAAACAAGAAAAGTGAAAACTTATTGTTTTTCACTCTTTTTGGAGCTATTTTGGAGACTTTTTACTCAGCTATGGATTTAGTCATTTGGAATGAAGATTTGAAGATGCGAAGTTCGTGATTGAAGATATTTTGAAGATTTGAAGTCAATTGAAGAATTAATTCAAGAAGTAAAAATTGAAGATTTGGAGCTTATTTGGAAAGGATTGAAGCCAAGCCCAGAAGAAGCCCTGAAGTTGAGGATTTTTGGATTATTTATATGGGAATATACTTAGCCCATATAAACCTATAATTGGAGTTAAAATCCTAATTTGTAGGCCTAATATCCAAAAGAATATCCAAATCTCGCAATAATCCCGCAGATTTGCGATATAAGCCCGGTTTCAGCGCAGTCTTCGTAGAAATGCCATAACTTTCTTCTCATATGTCCGCTTTAAGCCCATGAGTAGCCGTTGGAAAGCTAACTCCGAGCTCTATAAGTTTTTTTTGAAGTGCAAAGGCCAGATCTGCCATCTTCAAGCCCGAATTCAACGTCGAAGTTCCTGCCAGATTCCAGAAAATTCCATAATCCTCTTTTGACTTGGATCCTACTCTAGGATGACACCTAATCCAACTTGGAGTCCAAGTCAAGGCTAAACCGTCCTACCTTATTCCTCCACTATAAATAGCCACCTCCTGTATCACAAATCACACAACTTTACACATCACAAATTTTAGATAATTCTCTTTTTCTACTTTTCTTTAGTTTTAGGTTTTTCTCTAGTTTTAGAAGAGGGAGAAGTCGACACCCTCTCTAGCCATAGAGGGGTGCGACGTCCCTAGGGTTTCAAGGAGGAGAAATCGTTCCTCCTTTGTTCTGTAAGTATTCTTATGCCTCTCATGGACTTTCCTAAGTCCATTAGTAGCTAAATCCTTAATACTTCTGATCCTTTGGTGAATTCAATCAATTGATTATGGTGAGATTTCTATACTTATAATTTTGTGTTAAGTTCTTGATGATAGTAGTCAAGACCCTAGAATAATTTTATGATTCTGAATCTTATTTGAGTTATGTGGCCACTAACGATGTAAGAGGAAGATCTATGGCTAGATCAAGTTTAGAATTAATCACTCAAGTTTGATTGTATGTAGCAAATTAGGTTTGTTTAATCGCTGCTTAATGGGTATTTGTCTACCGGAGGGCGAGAAATTTCTCTTCGTATGGTTCTACTTTGTAGGCATAAAATTAATTAATCTTAATGCTTTGTTCTTAAGTGATCTTTAAGCCCTAAGAAAGTAATCGATTGCTGAAGGAATAAAAGGGATAACTGCAGCTTTAGTCGGCCTCTTATCTAAAATACATGTTGGGAAACCTATATCAGTTGTCAGTCAAGAATAAGATGCTTAATTCACCTTTTAAGTCGATGATCCATAGTTAATCTGATTGAATCATACCATCGGAGAAGAAGTATGCTTTATAATTATTGTTTGCTTTATTAATCTGCTTTAGATTTAGATTTAGATTTAATTTGCTTTGCTTTGATATTTTAGTTTAATTGTTTTCTTTATAATTGATTTTCACAATCCCCTATTTTCTACTTGATTTTTGGAAAAGATTTTTCTTTATTCTCTATCGTTCATCACATAACCCTTCTCTGTGGGATTCGACCCCTACTTGCCCTAGCTATTCTAGTTAGTTTATTGTGGGGATTATTTTTATGGTCATACACGACACGATCAGTGGCGCAAACCTCTGAGGAAACGGTAGTGGATCATATTTGGCCCGCATCTCTTCCATCTAGTTAGCTTCTGATTGATGTTGATCAGCTTTTGGTGGAGAAGAAGGTTGATCTTGCTCTTGGTTGAAATCGCCTTGATTTTTTTTGGAATCTCCATGTCGCTTGGCACTTGCACATATAGTGGAGTCGTCACTTGAAGTATGGGGAATGGATGCGTCGGTTGTGATGGTGAATGCATAAGAGAGGGTTGATCCTCTGGTGGTCCCATTCCTTTTACATAATCAGCATGATTCAAGCCTCCTTGAGTTACACCCATGGTTGTTTGATTTGCCAAGTGTCCTGACATAAGTTGCATAAACATCTTTGTCATGATTGCATATTGATTGGACACCTCCTTTAACTCCTTGCGAAGTTCTGATATCTCTGAATCTTTTGTTGTGTCGACTTCTGGTGTGCTAAATTGATATATGTTTTCTGCCATGGTGTTGAGCAGCTTCCTTGCTTCTTCGGGGGTTTTGAGTGTAAAACTATCTCCACTTGCAGAACCAATATTTATCCGATCTTCGTAGAGGAGACCATCATAAAAATTCTGAATCAACAGTGCTTCACTCAGGTTATGGTATGGACAACTTGCGCAGATCTTGTTGTATCTCTCCCAGTATTGGTGCCACTTCTCGCCATGTAGTTGTTGACAAGTAGTTATTTTCTTTCTAACATCTGCACGCTTTGTTTCTGGAAAGTATTTGTTCAAAAACACTGTCTCCATCCCCTTCCAAGAATTGATGGATTTTGGTGGCAAACTCATGAACCAGCTCTTTGCTTTTTCCTTTTAATGTTAAAGGAAAAGTTCGAAGCTTCACTTCCTCTTCAGGCATCCGAGTGTGTGCAGCACAATTGATGAAGAAACTTTGTAGCTGCTCATGTGGATTCTTGTGAGATTCTCCTTGAAAAATTGGCAACATGCAGAGTACTTCTGAATTCAGTTTGTAGGACACATCCAATGCTGGATAATCAATGCAGAGAGACGGCACTTCACAATTGAAATTGCTCCCTTAACGTACGTGATTGCTCCATTGGATCTTTTTCTAGAAAAAACAAAAACTCAAAAGAAAAATTAGTAGTAAAAGTTCTTAAACAAAATTAAAATTAAAAACGAATTTTTTTTTCTAATCGCGAAAAGCAAATTTATTTTAGAAAAAACGGAAAAAGATTTTTTTTAGAGTAGATTAATTCTTGGATCTATTATTACTTCCCTTCCCCGGCAACGGCGCCAAAATTTATGATCGGTCGTCAGCAATCATAAAAATATTCCCCACAAAAAACTAAGTAGAATAGTTATGACAAGTAGGGGTCGAATCCCACAGAGAAGAGTTATAATTGTGAAAATCTTTTCCAAAGAATATATCTTTTCCAAAAATCACTTATAAAACAGGGTAAAGATGTGGGTAAAGTAAACAGTGATAATTAGCTTTGACGAAAGATTCGGACATGAAGATGACAGATCTGGGCTTTACACAAATTAAAGTTGTAGATCTCGGAATTAGCTTTCCAACGACTACTCACGGGCCTAAAACGGACATCTGAGCAGAAAGTTATGGCCTTTTACCGAGACTGCGCTGAATCCTAGTCCAAATAGGACTAGTTGCGGGAAATTACGGGATTTGGATATTTTCCTTGGACTTGTGTAGAACAAATTGGGATTTTAACTCCAATTGTGGTCTTATATGGGCTGAGTATTATCCCATATAAAATATCCAAAAATTCTTAACTTCCGGGCTTCTTCTGGACTTGGCTTCAATCCTTTGCAATTAAACTCCAAATCTTCTATTCTTGCTTCTTGAAATAATTCTTCATTGGTCTTCAAATCTCCAAATTATCTTCAAATAATCTTCAAACATGAACTTCGGATCTCCAAATCTTCACTCCAAATTGCTAAATAGGGTTAAATTCCACATAAAAATTGCAAAAAGCATGGAAAAATAGCTATAAAAATAGGATTAATTTTGGCTCGATCAATCACTTTCCTTTGATTCACAAAAATTTTGCTGCTAATTGTTTGTTCCTCAAGTAGGTTATGAGAAGAAAGAAGCACTCTATCAAGTTGCTCTTATTAGGCCTATTGAAGCTAGTAAAATGTATAATCTTGTGAGATCATTAAGAGAGTAGTGGACCGCCAATCTATAGGTTGAGTGCAAACACGAGTGCACAAAGGTATACACACACACACACACACTTGTGAGGAATTTTTACTACTAATCTTTGTTCTTTGTGTAGGTACAATGGGAGACAAAACACAAGAGGGAAATCAAGCCGATTTGGCTACTATGTTGCAAACCCTAATGCAACGCATGGATGCCATGAATACTAGATTTGATGCTTTGGCTAATGATGTCCAACAAGCAAGAGAGGGACAAAATCAATAAGCTCAACCTCCTAAACAAAGAGCTAATGCCGCAAACAACAATGAAAGAGCTCAACTTCCACCACTGAGACAAGTTGCTAGAGTGGATCCAATGGAGAGATTGTGGCAACAAGAGCTTGGAGGTCAAGCTTATAATGAGAACTTGCGGCCTAGGCGAGGTGTTGAAAGAGATGAGCCAAAGGACAACATCAAGTATAAGATCCCAAAATTCAATGGGAGAGGGACCCCTGCGGATTACTTGGAGTGGGAGTCAAAATTGGACATGTACTTTGATTATCACCCCTTTGCCGAACCTAAGAGGGTACAAATTGCCATCCTTGAGTTTGTAGAGAATGCTTTGAATTGGTGGAATCAATTGGTGCAATCAAGGAGGAGAAATTTGGAGAGGCCTATTGATACTTGGGTGGAATTGAAGAGTGTCATGAGAAAGAGATTTGTGCCAAGCTTTTACATCAATCCTCTTTACCAAAGCTTGCAATCTTTGAGGCAAAGAGTGTTGATGAATACTATTCGGAGATGATGTTGTTGATGTCTAGGGCTGAAGTTGATGAAGCTCCACAAGCCACCATGGCTAGGTTTCTTGTGGGTTTGAATAGAGATATTCATGACATAGTGGAGATGCAACAACACTATGATGTTGAAGAGTTGCTAAACCATGCCTTGAAGGCCGAGGGTCAAATTAAAAGGAATGGCTCTAAGAAGAATTTTGCACCATCATCAAGCTCATGGAAAACTCCAATCAAGAAGGATGAGAAATCTTTCAACAAGGAGAAGGCGGTGGCGCAAAAGGGGGTAAGCCCTAAAACCGATTCTAAATCTTCATCAAGTTCTTCTTCTAAGTCTCATGTTAAGTGTTTTAAGTGTCAAGCATATGGTCATTATGCTAAGGATTGTGTTAACAAGAAGGTGATGTTTGTTAATGACTATGGAGAAATTGATAGTGAAGATGAAGAATTTAACTTGGGATCAAGTGGTGATGGGGATGATGAAAGGGAAGATTATGCGCATGATGAGGATGATGATGATGGTGACACACCCGCACTTTTAAGTTTAGTTGCAAGGAGAACTTTAAGTGCATATGTTAAAGGAGATGTGCAAAATCAAAGGGAGAATTTGTTCCATACTAGGATGCATGCGTGTGGAAAGCCTAGTAGTGTGATCATTGATGGAGGAAGTTGCACAAACATAGCTAGTGTGTATTTGGTGAAGGAGTTGTCATTGCCCATTACAAAACACTCTAAACCTTATAGTTTAGGATGGTTCAGTGATGGCAAAATGCTCACTTTAGGACCAAAAGTTTGCCGCACTGCTCGATATGGGGCCAAACCTTTCAATTTTAACAATAAAGGGCCAAACGTTTTCGAGGCTGCTCAATGTGGGGCTTTTTCTGACGGTCCTCGAGCGGTGAATAACACGCGCCGTTTACTCATTTTAATTTAGCCACGTGGATTTAATTTAGCCACGTGGAATTTTATTTAAACTAGAAAAAAATGTAAATAGAAAATAAAAAAGAAAACAGAAAATAAAAAAATTAATTTACCAATTTACCCATGTAGTAAAATTAATATCAGGGTTAATTCATTCTCCCCCAAACGCCAGACTTCTCTCCTTTTTCTCTCGATTTTGGGCTCAAATCGACTGGTCTAGGGTTTCAAACTATTTGTTGTTGAGTTAGTTTGGGATTTTTTTTTCAGTTCCGAGTTAGGGTTTCAAAATAATTTGGGGTTTCAAAATAATTTGGGGGTTTTGATTTCGGGGTTTAAACCAGAAGCAAATCGAACGATTTGTCTTGGTGAAACTGGGATTAAAGGCTTTTCCGTTCGATATTGGACGAGTTTGTTGCGGCTTAATCTGAGGTAAGTTTTATGTGTTAATTTACTGAGAAATGATTAAATTATGCTACTAATTTGGGTTGTTTATGTGGCTGATATGGATTTTCTAAGTTTTATGCTATGTATACTAATTTAATATAGTAAGTGGGTATATTCTTTATGTTTTATGTGTTGGGTTGTTTATGTGGCTGATATGGATTTTCTAAGTTTTATGCTATGTATACTAATTTAATATAGTAAGTGGGTATATTCCTTATGCTTTATGTGTTGGGTTTTTCACATAGTAAGAGAAAGTTATTATTTAGTCTCACTGTTCCTGATTTAATGAAAAACAAAAGTCAGAGATTGATGATGACTTCCATTTCGAATTGTTTTTTAATTGTTTGGTTGCTTTGAATATATAGAAAAGGAATTATGCTTTCTGGTTATTGTTTTGTCTAGTTGTGGTAACCCAAATTCTGTTTTGTCTTGTTATTGGGTTGTTGAGTGTTTTTGGGTCTTACACAATAGTTTGTTGCTAAGTGTTTTTAAGTTTAATCATTTTGCAGCGTGGATTATGGTATTGTGAGGATACATTATCAGGGGTCTTTTGTTGCTGAAAACGATAGTCTGAGGTATGAAGGAGGTATTGCTGGTGAGCTGACATTAGACCCTGATAAAATATGTTGGCATGGGTTAATGGGTATTCTGAAGAGAGGGGGTACACAAATATAAAAGCTTTTTTTTATAATAGGAGATATTTTGATCTGATTGATGGGATAAGGGCAGTTTATAATGATGACACTGTTCGAGATATGGTGGCTGAATTGATGATTGATAGTGAGATTGATGTATATGTTGAGCATGGTGTAGAAGATCCTACGATGGCAATCCATATGATTGAAGGACCTCTTGGGAATGATGATCAGAATGATGGTGATTTAGGAGATAATAATGATCAAGAAGATCATTTTGGTTTGGGAGGTAATGATTTACAACAGAATCATGGTGAGAATGGAGAGAATACTCAGAATGTTGGTGATAATGTAGATAATGCCGAGAATGGGGCCGAGTTTGTTGATGTTCATGTAGGTGCAGAGGATGAAGAGAGGGTTGATGAACATGGTGAAGTCCATGATGATATTGGCGGCAGAGAAGAGTCGGACTCTGATTCTGATAGTGAGCAGTCTTCATACAATGACAGTTCAGATTATGGAGAGGTTGAAAGTGATCCCAAGATGGTGGTTGATGAAGCAACTATGAGGGAAAGTAAGTATCCCTTGTATGATGAAAATGCTGCAGACCCATATATTGCTGAAGGGATGGTTTTTCTAAATGCAGCACAGTTTAGGAATGTTGTAAGTTTGCATGCAATCAAGACTTTCAAACACATAATATTTACCAAGAACAAGGCTAAGTTTATGCAAGGTAAATGTGTACATCCAGGGTGTCCTTTTTATATTTATGCTGCATTTGATAGACACCTGCAAGCATTGCAAATTAGGAAATATGACAAGAAGCATAAATGTCCTTCGATATATAAGAATCCAAGGTGTAGTAGTAGCATATTGGCTGATCTCTGTTGAAGGATAAGATCAAGAATGATCCTTTTATCAAGAATGAAGAAATCAAGTTCCATGTATCGTCCTAGCATATTGGTATCGACGTTGCAATGAGCATGGTTAGAAGGGCTAAAAAGAAGATCATTGACTGTTTTGTTATTAACATAGAAGAGGAGTTTGCTAATTTGGGGTCATATGGAGCGGTTATTATGCAGACAAACCTAGGCAGTACAGTTAAGATGACTATCACTAGGCAAATCCCAAGTGATCCACCTGTTTTCCAGAGATACTACATGTGCTTCGAAGCTGTGAAACATGGATTCATTAGGGGATGCAGGCACTTTCTTGGTATAGATGCCTGTTTTCTGAAGACAGTCACCAAAGGTACCCTTTTATGTGCAGTTGGAAGGGATGGAAACAATCAGATGTTTCCTGTAGCCTGGGCTATTGTTGAAGGTGAGAATGGAGATAGCTGGACATGGTTTTTAGAATTGGTTAGCCAAGACTTGAATCACTTAGGAAATGGAAATGGCTGGACTCTTATGAGTAACCAACACAAGGTACATCCTTTTGCTCTCCTTTTAATGTTTTGAATCTGTTTATAAACACAAGTTAAATAGCTAACAACTAGGTTTTTCCTAATGAACAGGCCATTGAGAAAGCAATTGGTGAAGTCACTCCAGAAGCTGAGCACAGGCTTTGTGCTCGGCATGTTTATGTGAATTGGCAATGCAGAGGACATCAGGGACCCGAAATGAGAGAGCACTTCTGGAAAATTGCTAAGTCTTCAATAGTGAGAGAGTTTGAAGAGAATTTGGAGAAACTCAAGGCTAAGGGGGGAGAAGCAGGCACATATATTGAGAAATATGCACCAGTTCAGCAATGGTGCAGGGCATTCCATAGAGAATAGTCAATGGTTGAGTTGCTTGACAACAACCTATGTGAAGCCTTCAACAAAACACTACTGACCGCAAGGAGACTGTCTGTTTTGGGGTTGCTTGAACACATGAGAAGGGAGACGATGAAAAGATTTGTAAGGAAAAGACAGGAAGCAAGCAAGTGGGTAGGCAATTTGGGTCCTCGCGTGTGGGCAACTATTGAAAAGAATTCTGCTATAGCTCAGCATTGCCGTGTATTCCACAATGGAGAAGGAGGGTATGAGATAGACCATGGAGACAGTAGGTATGTTGTGAGGCTACAAGATAAAACATGCTCTTGTAGGAGATATAACCTCTCTGGCATCCCATGCGCACATGTTATATGTGCAATCAGGGATTTGAAAGGTAATATTGAAGAGTATGTTTCCAGTTGGTTATGGAAGGAAACATATAAGGGGTCATATGAGAAATCTCTCCAACTAGTGCTTGATATGAAAGATTGGCCCACAACAAATAATGAACATGTTAGGCCTCCAGAATTTGTCGCCCAACCTGGAAAGCCCACAATTGCTAGAAAAAAGGGCCTAGATGAGCCTCAAAAGCCCAATAACAAATCTGCTGGAGTCTCAAGGAAGGGCATGATAATGACATGTAGTCATTGTAAACAACAAAACCACAACGTTAGAGGCTGTCCTCTGAAGGGCAAAGAGGTAATTTCTTAACTCAGTTTTGGATTCTTGTAAACAGTTAATATTCCCTAATTTAACTGTTTTCTTTTCCTTTTGACAGGTTCCAAACCAAAGGCCACAAGAAATGCAGCACCAAACTCAGCCTGGCCAGCAACAAACCCAACCAAGCAGCACTCAAACTGCATCAACCCAAGATGAACCACCAACTACCCGCCAAGCTGAACCAGCAAAGAAAAGAAAGAGAGCTACCACTTCTGTTGTAAATGAGGGTAATGCATCAACATCTCTCTCCATCTCTGCATCTGGTGCTAATGCATCAACTACTGCAAACACAAGGTCTGGATCTGCAACTGGCAATGCAGCAACAACATCTTCGGCTGTCTTCCCAACTCCTGGAACGGCCAACACAGCAAACCAAGCACCAAACAAAGTCTCTGCAGCTTCAAAGTCTGCATCCAAAAAGAAAACCAAACCAATTTCAGGAGGCAGAGGACCTAGCTATAGTGTTGCTGATGAGGGTGGAAGAGTGAGGATTTATGGAGCAAGTAGATCTAGCCCCAATTCACAGTCAAAGATGGTTGGTAAGAAGCCTATCACATATTCCTCACTTCAGAAGCAACCACAACAAAAGTTCAACAAGAGGCTTTCAAACTCTGGATCTTACACAAACTCCTTTACAGGGGTTAAAATAGTAGATGTAAGTTCATATCCTTGACTATTATGCATTTCCATGGATATTTATTTATTTTTTTCTTGTTTATGATGTATGCCAAATCTGTAATTGCAGCCTAATTAGAGGACTAGTGGGAAGAATTCCAAGGAGCCTCTCAATCCATCCCAGCAGAGTCAAACTGCTTCTTCCAAGGGGAAAGAGAAAATGTGATGCAAGGCTGTAACTCATTTGTGTAAAACTGCAAGTTTTTTATGTCAATGTACACAAACAATATTAATGTATATTTTTGTCTTATAGGCTAATCACTACTGTTATTCATATTTAGGGTTTATTATTTAAGGATGATATTGTACTTTAAGGATTTCTTATTATTATTTATCAAGTTAATGTATGGATTTTTCCTACATTTTGCATTTTGGCTTTTGGCTTTTAGTTAATTAATCAAAGCAGGTTGGCCAACAAACTCATTTCATTAATATCATGGTTGAGATACATGAATCATTCAAGGCAGAGCATTTAACATATAACTGCTGCCTTTATTATTTAGCCTACCAAACATAAGCAAAACCAGTAAAAACAACAACAAACAAACTACAACTTTCAAGCCCTTTGAAGCATCCTTATTCCTCATTCATTGCAACTCACTCTTCAACTTGAAATTCTCATTCTGCAACTTGAAATTCTCATTCTTCAAGTTGAAATTCTCAGCAATAATTTCCTCTCCTACAAGATCAATAGCATTCTCCCTCAACATTTCAACTTCTGTCTTCGATTTCTTTGATTCTCTATATAACATCTTCTTTCTGTTTTTCAGCTCTAGAATAATCTCTCTGGCCCTTGGAGGGAATTTTTCATCGTTCCACCAGTGATAGTCACAATGCTTAACCTATAATGAAACAAAACAAATCAATCAATACCAGTATTTTACAAACCCAATTAAACTAAGCATCATTATCATACCGGATATTTTTGGCAATCATAAAATCTCTTGCCTCGATTGTCGTTAGTCCATGAAGTCCATCTATAAGTTTTCAACTTGCACCAACAATACAAAGCATCCCCCTCATATTCAGTTTCCGGAGGATAAGAAGAAGAAATCAACTTATATGACCTCCAATCAACGATGTAATGTGGCCTTGAACTGCCAAAATTCAAAAATACCCAAATTGATCTGAACCCTAATAAAAACCCCAAATGAAATTAAGTAGAGATTTTACCTCGTAGAAGAAGAACTTGAGGGCATTTTTTCGCCGTTTCTCACTCTTGAAATCTTCCTTTGATGAAAGCCCTAGAAGATCAGAATAGTTGTTGGGTCTCACACAAGAAGAAGACTCTATGAAAGAGAAGAAGAAAATGAAGTTAAAAGAAAATTGAACGGTAACATTTTCTTTATATATTATTACATTTAATTTTTTAATTTCCAAACTTATTAAATTCCACATCATTTTGCCTGAATCCGACGTGTCATCTTGACTCGCGTTTAACGGCGCGTGTTATTCACCGCCCGAGGACTGTCAGAAAAAGCCCCACATTGAGCAGCCCCGAAAACGTTTGGCCCTTTATTGTTAAAATTGAAAGGTTTGGCCCCATATCGAGCAGCGCGGCAAATGTTTGGTCCAAAAGTGAGCATTTTGTCGTTCAATGATAGAGAGGAGATTAGGGTTAACAAACAAGCTTTAGTTTCTCTTTCTTTGGGCAGGTACAAGGAGGATGTGCTTTGTGACGTTTTGCCAATGCAAGCATGTCATGCCCTACTTCGTCGACCATGGCAATATGACAACAAGGTGCATCATGATGGTGAGTCAAATAAGTACTCTTTTATGTGTGGTAAGCATTCTATTACCTTGATTCCTTTATCACCTCAAGAAGCTTTAAAGGATCAATTAAAGGTGAGAGATGAATTTGCTAGGTTAGAATCGCAATTTAAGGTTAAAGAGAAGACAAAGAATGATAGTTCTAGTATGAGTTGCGTTGAAAGCAAATCTGATTTGATTGATAAGCATGCTAGTTCTAAGAAAGTTGTTAAGGAGTGTATGTTGGCTACTAAGAGTGAGATTAAAGATGCTTTGAATGATAATTCTGTTTTGATCTTGCTAACCACTTGGATAGAGAACTTCCAAACAACATTGTGTTTCTTTTGAGTGATTTTGTAGGAATTTGGAGAATGTGTGTTGATTGTCGAGTTATCAACAACATAATATTAGCATGTCGTGAGTTCAAGTTGCTAGATGCTAAGTGGAATGAGTTCATTGAGAGTTTTCCTTATGTGGTGTTGATCGGTCGTCAGCAATCATAAAAATAATCCCCACAAAAACTAACTATACTAGCTAGGGAAAGTAGGGGTCGAATCCCACAGAGAAGGGTTATAATTATCAAAGGAAAGAAAGATCTTTTCCAAAAATCAATTAGAAAACAGGGGATTGTGAATATCAATTATAAAGAAAACAATTAAACTAAAAACAAAGCAAATAAAATTAAATCTAGATCTAAAGCAAATTAATAAAGCAAACAATAATTATAAAGCATACTTCTTCTTCGATGGTATGATTCAATCATATTAACTATGGATCATTGACTTAAAAGGTGAATTAAGCATCTTATTCTTGACTGACAATTGGTATAGGTTTCCCAACATGTATATTAGATAAGAGGACGGTCAAAGCTGCAGTTATCTCTTTTATTCCTTCAGTAATCGATTACTTTTTCAGGGCTTAAAGATTACTTAAGAACAAAGCATTAAGAATAATTAATTTTACACACATGCCTACAAAGTAGAACCATACGAAGAACAATTTCTCGGCCTCCGATAGACAAACGCCCATCAGGCAGCGATCAAACAAACCTTATTTGCTACCATAAATCAAACTCGGGGTTCAATCCTTATTTGACTAGCAATAGATCAATCTTAGTGGCCACAATAAGATTTAATCATAAAATAAAACAGGGTTTTGACTACTATCATCAAGAACTTAACACAAAATTATAAGTATAGAAATCTCACCATAATCAATTGATTGAATTCACCAAAGGATTAGAAGTATTAAGGGTTTAGCTACTCATGGACTTAGAAAAATCCATGAGAGGCATAAGAAAACTTATAGAACTAGGGAGGAATGATTTCTCCTTCTTGAAAACCTAGGGTTGTCGCACCCCTCTATGGCTAGAGAGGGTGTCGACTTCCCCCTTCTAAAACTAGAGAAAAACTTAAACAAAAGAAAGGTAGAAAAAGAATAAAACTATATCTATGTATCTAGTGTAGAAAGTATGTATAATTGTGTGTGATTTGTGATACAGGAGGTGGCTATTTACAGTGGAGGATAGTGGTAGGACGGTTTAGATCTAACTTGGACTCCAAGTTGGGTTAGATGTCTTCCTAGAGTAGAATCCAAGTCAGAATAGGATTCTGGATTTTTCTGGATTTCTGCAGAAACTTCGACTTGAGATTCGGGCTTGAAGATGGCAGATCTGGGCTTTGCACTTCAAAGGAAAGTTGTAGAGCTCGGAATTAGCTTTCCAACGGCTACTCATGGGCTTAAAACGGACATCTGAGCAGAAAGTTATGGCCTTTCTACCGAGACTGCGCCATTTCCTACTCCAAATAGGACTAGTTACGGGAAATTACGGGATTTGGATATTTTGGAGGTTCCAATTGGCATTAATTGGGATTTTAACTCCAATTATGGACTTATATGGGCTGAATATAATCCCATATAAATTATCCAAAAATCCTTAACTTCCGGGCTTCTTCTGGGCTTGGCTTCAATCCTTTGCAGGTAAGCTCCAAATCTTCAATTCTTACTTCTTGAATTAATTCTTCAATTATCTTCAAATTTTCAAAATATCGTCAAGTAATCTTCAAAACACGAACTTCGCATGTTCAAATCTTCATTGCAAATGACTAAGTCCATAGTTGAGTAAAAAGTCACTAAAATAGCTCCAAAAAGAGTGAAAAACAATAAGTTTTCACTTTTCTTGTCTTCAAGACCTAAAAACACAAATATTAGCAAAATAGGGTAAAAACACATATAAAAGTAGCAAAAAGTATATAAAAGTAGCTATAAAAACATGCATAATTTTAGCTCGATCAGGTGCGCTACAAACAAGGTAAGGAGAATGTTGTAGCCGATGCTTTATCAAGGAGGTATGTCTTACTTTCCATGCTTGATTCTAAGTTTCTTGGATTAAAGTATATTAAGGAATTGTATGCTAGTGATGCTTACTTTGGTGAAATCTTTAAAGCATGTGAAAATTCTAGATTTGGAAAGTATTATAAGCATGATGGATTTTTGTTTAAAGAATCTAGATTGTGTGTGCCTTCTTGCTCTTTGCGTTATGTGCTTGTGAGGGAATCACATGAAGGGGGTTTAATGGGTCACTTTGGAGTTGATAGAACATATGAGATATTGCATGAACACTTCTTTTGGCCTAAGATGCGATATGATGTAGGAAAGCATGTTTCTAGTTGCATTGTTTGTTTGCAAGCTAAATCTACATCTAAACCTCATGGATTGTATACTCCTTTGCCTATTCCTCATTAACCATGGACACATATTAGCATGGATTTTGTGTTAGGTATACCTCATTCTAGGAGAGGTAGAGATTCTATCTTTGTTGTTGTTGATAGGTTTTCTAAAATGACACACTTTATTGCATGTGTTAAAACGGATGATGCCATTAATGTAGCTAATTTGTTCTTTAAGGAGATTGTTAGACTACATGGAATGCCTAGGACAATTGTTAGTGATAGAGATGCTAAGTTCTTAAGTCACTTTTGGAGAACTTTATGGGCTAAATTAGGTACTAAGTTGTTATTTTCAACTACTTGTCATCCTCAAACCGATGGCCAAACTGAAGTAGTTAATAGGACTTTGTCGACCTTACTTAGGGCATTGATTAAAAAGAACTTAAGAACTTGGGAGGATTGTCTACCTCATGTTGAATTTGCATACAATAGAAACATACATAGCACTACTAGTTATTCACCTTTTGAAATTGTGTATGGCTTTAATCCTTTAACCCCATTGGATTTGTTGAGTTTACCTTTGAGTGTGCAAGTCGACATGGATGGAAAAAGGAAGGCCGATTTTGTTAAGGATCTTCATACTAGGGTTCAAGCTCAAATTGAGAAGAAAACACAACACTACATGAAGAATGCTAACAAAGGGCGCAAAGAAGTCATCTTTGAACCTGGTGATTAGGTTTGGTTGCATCTAAGGAAGAAAAGGTTCCCTGAAAAGAGAAAGTCTAAGCTCTTACCTCACGGAGATGGTCCATTCCAAGTCTTGGTGAGGATCAACAACAATGCATACAAGCTAGATCTTCCTAGTGAATATGGCAATGTAAGTGCTACTTTTAATGTTTCTGACTTATCCTTGTTTGATAATGATGCAGATTTGAGGACAAATCCTTTTCAAGGGAGAAGGGATGATGCGCCAAGGGCTTATCATGGACATGAAGAACACAATAGAGATCATGACAAGGATGATCAAGGGCTGTAAGGAAGCATGGACAAGCTTAAAGGAGAGGATGGAATCGCAATTCACCAAGAAGATTCCATTAAGATGCCATTTGATCCTTTGAAGATGGCTTTAGGTCCGATGACTAGAGCAAGAGCTAAGAAGTTCAAAGATGCATTAACAAGCCTTGTTCGAACTCATCTTGAAGACTTGAAGACCATTGAAGATGTTTGGAGCAAGAATATTCCAATCGATTCCAAGTTATGCACCTTACTTGAAATTGATGATCCTTAAGCCTTTCATTGTGTAATTCGGCCATATGGGCCTTAATTCTATCTTAGATTAGTTATTTATTTAGTTTGGACCTTGTTTAGGGTTGGGTCTTGTCTAATTAAGTCCAATCCTTATTTATTTTCCTATTGGTTGTAATTTTGGATAGTTTCTAGATAGTTCCTATGTGTAAACCGCCCTTAGCCTTGCATTGAATGCTAGGTCGGTTTAGGAAGGTTCTAGAGGGGGTATTGCGTTATCTTTGTGCCTATATAAGGCTACCAATATCTCTTGTAAACATAAGTTGAGTTGATTAATAAAATTGAGGTTTATACACCCAAATTGATTATCTTAGCTTCATTGTTCTAGTTTGAGCATACTCCAGGGTTCTTCAATCTTGTAGAGTCCTAGCAAACAATTAGGTTGTGATTGCTTAATTGTTTGTGAATCTTGTGATCTTAGGTTGATAATTGCAGGTCTAATTATTCATCTAAGGCCGACGAATGAAGGAGGTTTACTTAGTGAAGATTGTCGACTTACAAGTCTAGAAGTTTGGTGATTCAAGTTGATCTTTGGCGGGTGATCGTGTCGTCTATGACTATAAAAATAATCCCCACAATAAACTAACTATAATAGCTAGGGCAAGTAGGGGTCGAATCCCTCAGAGAAGGGTTATGTGATGAACGATAGAGAATAAAGAAAAATCTTTTCCAAAATCAATTAGAAAACTAGGGATTAGAGAAATTAATTATAAAGAAAACAATTAAACTAAAAATCAAAACAAAGCAAATTAAATATAAATCTAAATCTAAAGCAGATTAATAAAGCAAACAATAATTATAAAGCATACTTCTTCTCCGATGGTATGATTCAATTAGATTAACTATGGATCATCGACTTAAAAGGTGAATTAAGCATCTTATTCTTGACTACCAACTGATATAGGTTTCCCAACATGTATATTAGATAAGAGGCCGATCAAAGCTGCAGTTATCCCTTTTATTCCTTTAGCGATCGATTACTTTCTCAGGGCTTAAAGATCACTTAAGAACAAAGCATTAAGAACTGTTAATTTTACACACATGCCTACAAAGTAGAACCATACGAAGAGAAATTTCTCGCCCTCCGATAGACAAACACCCATCAGGCTGTGATCAAACAAACCTGATTCGCTACACACAATCAAACTTGAGTGGTCAATTCTAAGCTTGATCTAGCCATAGATCTTCCTCTTACATCATTAGTGGCCACATAACTCAAATAAGATTCAGAATCATAAAATAAAACAGGGTTTTGACTACTATCATCAAGAACTTAACACAAAATTATAAGTATAGAAATCTCACCATAATCAATTGATTGAATTCACCAAAGGATCAGATGTATTAAGGATTTAGCTACTCATGGACTTAGGAAAATCCATGAGAGGCATAAGAATACTTACAGAACAAAGGGGGAACGATTTCTCCTCCTTGAAACCCTAGGGACGTCACACCCCTCTATGGCTAGAGAGGGTGTCGACTTCCCCCTTCTAAAACTAGAGAAAACCTAAACAAAAGAAAGGTAGAAAAAGAATAAAACTATATCTATGTATCTAGTGTAAAAGTATGTGATTTGTGATACAGGAGGTGGCTTTTTATAGTGGACGATAGGGGTAGGACGGTTTAGGGGCTAACTTAGACTCCAAGTTGGATTAGGTGTCATCCTAGAGTAGAATCCAAGTCAAAAGAGGATCCTGGAATTTTCTGGAATCTGGCAGGAACTTCGACGTCATGTTCGGGCTTGAAGATGACAGATTTGGGCTTTGCACTTCAAAATAAAATTGTAGAGCTCGGAGATAGCTTTCCAACGGTTACTCATGGGCTTAAAACGGACATCTGAGCAGAAAGTTATGGCCTTTCTACGAAAACTGCGCTGAAACCGGGCTTATATCGCAAATCTGCGGGATTATTGCGGGATTTGGATATTGTTTTGGATATTAGGCCTACAAATTGGGATTTTAACTTCAATTATAGGTTTATATGGGCTGAGTATATTCCCATATAAATAATCCAAAAATCCTCAACTTCAGGGTTTCTTCTGGGCTTGGTTTCAATCATTTGCAATAAAGCTCCAAATCTTCAATTTTTACTTCTTGAATTAATTCTTCAATTATCTTCAAATCTTCAAAATATCTTCAATCACGAACTTCGCATCTTCAAATCTTCATTCCAAATGGCTAAATCCATAATTGAGTAAAAAGCCTCCAAAATAGCTCCAAAAAGAGTGAAAACAATAAGTTTTCACTTTTCTTGTCTTCAAGACCTAAAAACACAAATATTAGCAAAATAGGGTAAAAACACAAATAAAAATGGTAAAAAGTATATAAAAATAGCTATAAAAACATGCATAATTTTAGCTCGATCATATTTTCCCCCACACTAAATCTTTGCTAGTCCCTAGCAAACTAGTGTAGACAAACTAAAATTAAGATTTAAGATAGTGAGTCTTGTTCAAATATTTTGAAAAACTTTGAATCATATACATATGTCAAGGATGAATTCAAATTATGAGATCAGAATAGCAAAGAATATTAAGAGTATCAAATTCAATAGATCAAGATATAGCAAGCATCCTCATTCTTAAGTAACCATAATCAAAGTAGCTCTAATCACTTATCATTTATTACAACTATAACTACTTCTTCCTATAAGCTTATGTCTTCATCTTTATATCCACTACTCAAACAATTCCATACTATGAATACAAATCAAGAATTTCGTATGGGTTATAATGATTTTCAAAGGGCAATTTTTTTTTTAGAAAGTGAGGTTACTAACCTCAAAGTGTTCATGCTTAGGGGTTACTAACGCCCTTTATTTTATTTTTGTGAGGCTACTAGCACTCTAGAGGGACAATACTTCTGCCGATCCATGCCTCTTATCCTCTTCCCAAGGGTTACTAACTCCTTTTGTTTAAAGAGATGAGTGACAACAATGGATTTTTTTTAAGGCAAAAGATATCTCTTCTCCTCTTGCATGAAAAACTTTTTTTTAAAGAAAAAGATTTTTTTAACTACCCTTCTAATATATAGTCCCCCACACTTATTTTTGACATATTCATAAAATACTCTCATAAGTGTAGTTTCAATAAAAATTAAACACAAGTTCTAGAAATAGGCAATCATAGAAATAATCTATGATAAGCAATTATCACAGACCTCAATTATACCTAATCTAAGAAATAAGATATCATACTATAAATAAATCAATGAATCAATCATTCTTAAAAATTCAAAGCAATCATCAATCAAAAATCAAATCAATAACTCAATATAAGCATATTAAATCAAAATTTTGTCAAAATTTTCGAAAAAATTATGCCATTTTTTACCAATTAGACTCTCTCCCCCACACTTAAAAGATACATTGTCCCCAATGTATTAACAAGCGTGGAAAATCAAAGCAAAAATAAATATGCATCTTAAAATCCTAATTAACCTATATAACCTATATCTATATGAATCGCATATCAAAGAAAAATCAATCAAAATATTGCAAGAAAAAGATACAGTTAAAGAAAGCTTCTCTATTCTCCAAGCATAAGCTCAAATTGGATCCAATGAGGATTTGGAATCGGCAAGGGGCATATTCTCGATTTAATTTCTCTTGCTTTGCAATTGTCCAAAACGTAAGCTCCTATTGCTTCTTTGGTATGGAAATCCTAAAAAAGAAAAGAAAAATAAAACAAAGAAAAAATTATGGGTTAGTAGAAATAATATTGCGTAGCCTCCCAATAAGCGCCTTTCTTTAAGGTCTTTGGCTAGACTGCCTTAAAGAAGGTTATTCTTCAAGGGTGAAGGAATTTTGGGTGTAATCCTTCAACATGTCTTCAATAACTCTACTTTCTTCAATGATGTTGATAGTTTCAAGTTGAATTTTATCAAGACTTGAAAGAATCAAAGCATTAGGCAATGGCATGGTAATGGCTTGAGGTGGCACGGCAAAGGCTCGTGGTGGCTCGGTTGGGCGCGCGAATGACTTGACAAAGGCCGGGCATGGCACAGTGATGTCTCGATGGGAAGCTTGCATGGCCGGCACTAACCGGACAGGTGGCGCGGCTAGAGTGGACATGGCCGGGCATGGCTTGGATGGATGCGTGGATGGTGCGGACTTGGCCGGGCTTGGCATGGGCGGCATAGCGACTGGCACGGAGCATGGCCGGGCAGGAGGCACGGTAGTGGCTTGGCTCATCCGGGCATGTGGCGCGGCAAGGGCTGGTGTCGTTCGGACATGTGGCTCGGGTGGCCGGGCTGTGGCCGGGCTAGGCGCGGCAAGGGTTGATGTCGCACAGGCTTGGACTGCCTTGGCCGGTGTTGGCCGGCCATGTGATGTTGATGGCCGGGCTATGGCTGGGCAAGATGGCTTGTGCAACACGAACTTAGTCGGGCTGAGTCCTTGAGCAGCTTCCTTCGGTGCATTAGTTATCATCTGGGCAAAACTCTCCAATATCTCGTATATGTCAGCAGTGCTATGATCAAACAGGGGAATATGGATGAGAGTGTCGACAGACAATCGATCAGAAGCTCTTAATCCTTGGTAGAAGTTTTGAGCCAATCTTCTTGGATCATAACCATGATGAGGGTGAGCAGCACATAGCTTCTTAAACCGTAACCAAAATTGGGAAAAATTCTCCACTTGGCGTTGAAGAATGCTTCCAACTTTAGTTCTATGTTTAAGATCTATATCTTGCTTCCTGGTTGAATTGCTTGGTCGGTTGATCTTCTGGAATGGTTGAACTTCTTTGTTGTTGACTTCTTTCTCCTTCTTGGCTTCCTTTGCTCGATCTTTCTTCTTTCTAAAGCTAGGGGGCTCAATTGCTTTAGACAAGGCTTCCAATGCTTCATATGCAGCATCAGGAGTTCTATCAAACAAGGGAATATTATCGATGCTATCAACAAGAATTTGATCATCTACTCCTAATCCTTCATAGAAATAGGTAATCAAAAGTTGTTGTGATATGCCATGGTGAGGGCAGTTGGTGCATAGCATCTTAAATCTATCCCATGCTTGGTAAAAATTCTCATCTTTTTGTTGTTGAAAAGCAGCAATTCGTTGTCTTCCTTTGGAAATCTGGCCAGGTGATGTCGATGAAGAATCTTCAATAGCTCCTTTCTAAACATACTTAGAACTTATAACATAAACATCTTCAATCTTGATTTCAGCAGGCTCTTATAAATCTTCTTTGGTGTAGTTCGGCTCTCCTTCTTCTTGTTGATGTGCGGCAAGGGTTGGATAGGGTTCTTTCAACTCTTTTCCACTTCTTAAAGAAATTGCACTGACATTCTCTCTAGGAAGTACCTTTGGTTGTGATGGAATCCCTTGTTGACCTTGTGTCTTGAGATCACTCAAATCACTAGCTAATTGGCTAATTTGTTTTCTCATCATCTCCATAGCTTCTTTGATTTTTTGTAACTCGATGGCTTGTGAAGATTGAAAATTAGGTCTTTGAAAATTCATTGACCTTCCTTGAAAATTACCTTGGTTCCCATATTGTTGACTCGGTTGTTCAGGTCTCCAATAAGGTTCAGGCTTCCTTTGATAAGCTCCTTGTAATCCCACGGCATTGACTCCTTGCTTGTTGTCTTCCAAAGTAGGGCAAACCCTAGGCACACTTGAAAAATTCGCATGGAACAAATCAGTGAGCAAAGCGATTTGCTTATTCGTTTCTTGAAGTTGTTGCTCCAATGAGGTGGAATAGGTAGAAACTTCATTAATTCTTCTTGTAGGGCCTTCTCTTGAATAGTCTTCTCGAGATCCAAATTGTTGAGTGTTTGCAGCCATATTTTCCACTAAAGACCAAGCTTCGGCAGGAGTTTTGTCTATAAAGGCTCCTCCACTTGCAGAATCGATGGAAGATCTGTCAAACGGTAGTAATCCTTCGTAGAAGTACAGGATCAGCAACTGTTCATTGATTTGATGATTGGGGCAGCTCGCACAAAGTGTTTTGAAACGTTCCAAATATTCATGCATTGTTTCTCCATGGCGTTGCTTAATTCCGCAAATCTCCTTCCTTATACTTGATGCTTTGTGTGCAGGAAAGTACTTTTCCAAGAACAGCTTCTTAAGGCTCGTCCAAGATGTGATTGAACCAGTGGGTAGTAGGTACAACCAATCTTTTGCTCGGTCCATAAGAGTGAATGGAAAGGTTCTTAACATGAATTGATCTTCAGGAATACCTTGAATACTTGTAGATGCACAGGCAATCTGGAAATCAATAAGATGTCGGTGAGGATCTTCTCCAGGCAAACCATGAAATTTGGGTAAATCTGAATAAATACAGATTTAATCTCAAAGTTTCCATTGGTATCTGGGTAACGAATGGCTATGCGTTTGGCATTGACGTTTGGTGCAGCTAACTCTCTCAGAGTTTTGGGTTGTTCATTTTCAGCCATGTCTTCTGACGATGTTGAAACAACAGATCTAGGAGAACTTGGTTGATAACTTGAATTAGATGACTCCTCTTCTTGTAATCGGCTTTGTGTCTTCTTCTTCTTTTGAAATAGTGTTCTTTCAGGCTCAGGATTGAATTCTAAACCTTCAATACTACTACTTCTTGTCTTTGGCAAAACAGAAAAGAAAAACTGTTTTTTTTATCGACGCGAACCCTAATTTTTTTTAAATCGCAAAAAATTTCGGAAAAAGGAAAAACTTTTTTTTTTAGAAAAAACGGAAAAACAAAAACTAATTCTTGGATCTAATCTCTCTTCACTTTCTCTCAATTCAATTCCCTTCCCCGGCAACGGCGCCAAAATTTATGATCGTGTCGTCTATGACCATAAAAATAATCCTCACAATAAACTAACTATAATTGCTAGGGCAAGTAGGGGTCGAATCCCACAGAGAAGGGTTATGTGATGAACGATAGAGAATAAAGAAAAATCTTTTCCAAAAATCAATTAGAAAACTGGGGATTAGAGAAATTAATTATAAAGAAAACAATTAAACTAAAAATCAAAACAAAGCAAATTAAATCTAAATATAAATCTAAAGCAGATTAATAAAGCAAACAATAATTATAAAGCATACTTCTTCTCCGATGGTATGATTCAATCAGATTAACTATGGATCATCGACTTAAAAGGTGAATTAAGTATCTTATTCTTGACTACCAACTGATATAGGTTTCCCAACATGTATATTAGATAAGAAGCCGATCAAAGCTGCACTTATCCCTTTTATTCCTTTAGCGATCGATTACTTTCTCAGGGCTTAAAGATCACTTAAGAACAAAGCATTAAGAACTGTTAATTTTACACACATGCCTACAAAGTAGAATGATACGAAGAGAAATTTCTCGCCCTCCGATAGACAAACACCCATCAGGCTGCGATCAAACAAACCTGATTCGCTACACACAATCAAACTTGAGTGGTCAATTCTAAGCTTAATCTAGCCATAGATCTTCCTCTAACATCGTTAGTGGCCACATAACTTAAATAAGATTCAGAATCATAAAATAAAACAGGGTTTTGACTACTATCATCAAGAACTTAACACAAAATTATAAGTATAGAAATCTCACCATAATCAATTGATTGAATTCACCAAAGGATCAGATGTATTAAGGATTTAGCTACTCATGGACTTAGGAAAGTCCATGAGAGGCATAAGAATACTTACAGAACAAAGGAGGAACGATTTCTCCTCCTTGAAACCCCAGGGACGTCGCACCCCTCTATGGCTAGAGAGGGTGTCGACTTCCTCCTTCTAAAACTAGAGAAAACCTAAACTAAAGAAAGGTAGAAAAAGAATAAAACTATATCTATGTATCTAGTGTAAAAGTATGTGATTTTTGATACCGGAGGTGGCTATTTATAGTGGGGATAGGGGTAGGACGGTTTAGGGGCTAACTTAGACTCCAAGTTGGATTAGGTGTCATCCTAGAGTAGAATCCAAGTCAAAAGAGGATCCTGGAATTTTTTGGAATCTGGCAGGAAATTAGACGTCAAATTCGGGCTTGAACATGACAGATTTGGGCTTTGCACTTCAAAAGAAAGTTGTAGAGCTCGGAGATAGCTTTCCAATGGCTACTCATGGGCTTAAAACGGATATTTGAGCAGAAAGTTATGGCCTTTCTACGAAGACTGCGCTGAAACCGGCTTATATCGCGAATCTGCGGGATTATTGCAGGATTTGAATATTGTTTTGGATATTAGGCCTACAAATTGGGATTTTAACTCCAATTATAGGTTTATATGGGCTGAGTATATTCCCATATAAATAATCCAAAAATCCTCAACTTCAGGGCTTCTTCTGGGCTTGGCTTCAATCCTTTGCAATAAAGTTCCAAATCTTCAATTTTTACTTCTTGAATTAATTCTTTAATTATCTTCAAATCTTCAACCAAGAACTTCGCATCTTCAAATCTTCATTCCAAATGGCTAAATCCATAATTGAGTAAAAAGTCTCCAAAATAGATCCAAAAAGAGTGAAAAACAATAAGTTTTCAATTTTCTTGTCTTCAAGACCTAAAAACACAAATACTAGCAAAATAGGGTAAAAACACATATAAAAACGCTAAAAAGTATATAAAAATAGCTATAAAAACATGCATAATTTTAGCTCGATCAGCGGGTCTCAAAGGTGGATTTGAACTGATTGCATCTAGATTCGTATCAATAAGAATCACGGAAAAATCATCATCTTCTTCATCACAAAGCTCTTAAGAACCCTAATCGTCCACCACACAACAAGAAATCAGTCTCAGTCTCTCCAAATCAGTGTTTTCCTCCATTGTCATTGCTTTGAGTTTTGATTCCATTGTTCTCACTGTTTTCCTTCTTCTTTCTCCCAAATCTCACTTCCAATTTGTTTCTCACAAGTCCTGAAATAAATAAAGAAGTTTTCGATTCATTTTATTTCAAGGAAATACGTTCTTGGTGTTCTTGTTCTGGTTTTTCATCTTCCACAGTTTCTCCTCTATTATAACTTGTTTTCCTGCGGCGCGAGGTGTTCTTTGGGCAGCAAATTCATATTTTCCCAAATCTCGGTCTTAATCTTGTGTAAAAACCCAATTTATTTTCTGGGAAATTTGGGTTGGGTTTGAATCCAAAGAGAGCCGAACCAAGCCTTCCCCATCACACAACAAGGCTCCCACACTCTCCTCTTTGGTTCTTTTCCCATTTACTTTGGATATTAATTTTCATGTTTAATTTAATTTGTAGTATATTTATTTTCTCAATTAGGAGTAGTTAATTTCCTTCTTCTCAATTCTCAAGTTAATTGATTCTAGGGTCTTGATCTATGAGGTTCTGTTTTTATTACTATTTGGGTATTTCAATTTTCTCCGAACTATTGGAATGATTGCAAGCTTTGATTAATTAGACTGCACCAAGTGATCAAATCTAGCATGTTATCTATGGTTAGATTTTGATTCCAATATGCAAAATGTAGGTAATCGAATCACAAGTAATGACTTAGAGTAGCCCTCTAGGAAAATTTTGAATATAGGTTGAATGTCGCCTGTTTGTGTTGATATTATCTATGTTTAGCTAAAATCCTTCTAGCTTTTAAGGCAATAGGTTACTTGAATCTAGGCATTTGAAAATATGTTAGTATACTTGTTAGAATTTAGTTGGTACGTAAGTCATAACTAATGAAGACTAAGAAAGGAACGTGATTAATTGGTGTTTGGCGGTTAATCTATGCTATCTAACCAATTTAGTAAAATTTATATTTTTAACCGATGATTAAATTAATTACCTGAGAATCAATGCTTTAGAATTGAGATTTCTTTGATTATGAAAAACAATAAGGGGAGAAAGTGAAAGTACAATAAAATCGGGCAAAAGATGTTAGCTCATTGATTTGATAACTATTCAGTTTGGTTTTTAGGTAATTTCATTCTTATTAAATTTGAAATGTATACCCCGTTTTCTCTAATAATTTGACCCATCGGATTGATATATCTTCTCTAGTAAATTTATATTTGCATATTTTATCTTTGTTGCAATTTAAATTCAAAACTAAATGTGGCGCCCCAAGATCCCCCAACATGAGGATGTGAGGATTTATTCTGGTTTATATATAGAGGTCCAACCCAAACTTGTGAGACGCCTTTTGGAAGGGCAAATTCGTGAGGCATTTGGGCCAAAGTGAACAATATCTTGTAGGTTGGGTCAGGTCTATACAGTTGGTATCAGAGTTTTAACTGGGCGTATAGCGGGAGCTAAGTGCTACACGGTGGGAGTGCGGTGGGAGCCACCTTTAGAATCCCGGCGCTCGGTGGGTCCTGGTGATTGTGTGGGATTGTCGGGGACGACAAGCTTATAAGGGGGATAGATTGTGACGCCCAAAAATCCCATATCTTGAGGATGTGAGGATTTATTGTGGTTTATATATAGAAATCAAACCCAAACTTATGAGGCGCCTTTTGGGAAGTGCAAATCCGTGAGGCCTTTGGTTTAGAGCGGACAATACCTCACATGTTGGACCGCATTCCTACAGATGTGAGACCCCGGCCTTATAATTGCTATTAAGATTGCTCTTGTGTGAGTTTGGGCCTTATTAGTTTATCTGGCCCAATTAGGTATCATTAAGTTCTTTTAACCTAGCTATAAATTAGAATTTATCATATTCCTTAGGGTTAGAATATTGGTTTCAAGGAGAAAACGTGCTAAGGTTTAAGGACGTTGTTTTCCTTGTTTTCATCAAGTATGCTCTAAGGTTAGTTTTCTTGAGTTTCTTCCATTGTTGCATGTTAGGAAAGGGTTTTGGATAGACTTGATATAGAAATCCGGTCGCCGGCAGCTGACCGGCGAGCCACCGACTGCCCCACTGGCACCAAAAGATTCCTTTGGCCATGAGGAGTCCATAGGATTTGGAATCACTTAATTTCGTTGTGTAGATTGAAAGTTATGATGTTTTTAAATTGATAAACCCCAAGTCTAAAACTGTGATCAGTGGCCCCTCTTTCCTTGCTGAAATCGGGTAAACCGAATGCCTTTAAAGGCCGAAATTTTTGTAGATGTGTAGTAGGAAGTAAGATATATCTATAGGTTCCAACCATACATTCATAGGTGTTCTGGAGAGAGGAATGGAAGTCCCAAATTTGCTTTGTGGATGGGACGTATCTGGAATTTCTGGATTTGTTTGTAGAAGAAGTTGAATAGTGTTTCTGCAAAGCCCATTCTTGGGCAGATTTTGCGAGAGAGAGTTTAGTCCACCCCTAGGTGATATGATAGAGATTTTTGGTGAAATTGTTTATTGAAATACTTATGATTTTTCTATATTTTTCCGTAATTTTTCAAATTACAGAATATTTTTAATGATTTATTTTCTTATAAAAATGTACGAGAAGAGTGTGACCTATTTATAAAGAATTAAGTTCCGAAATTTTTACAGAAATTCTACTACAATATTATCTTATTTATGATTCATTAAAATTGGTGTTTCACTCTTTGAAATTATTAAAGTATATTTTACTAGTGTTATCATGATTTATGAAAATTGTAGTTATTATGGAAATTGGATTTTTGCAAAGGTTTTCAAAAGGATTTTAACAATTCCCCAAAGGTGTTTAGGATTGTGGGAGGGTAGATTGGTCATGCATCTTATGCATATTGTATTGTGTTCGTTTCTAATGCATAGTTAATATTTTTAGGCTCTTAATTGTGAATTGTTCGTTACAAGAATTATGTTGTGATTGTGTGTGCTAATAAGGTAAGTGACTGGATCTTTCTAGTATTTTATAAGATTATATGTATTATAACAATATGAATTATCAATTGTTTTATAGATTGTTTTCCTATAAATGATTGAAGGTGTTTTATTGTTTTGAAAGAGTATCGTTGTTTTCTTAAAATCGGATCGAGTATGCAAACGTAAATGTTTTGGAATTGAAATTGTTGTGAAAATGATTTGGGAATGTGAAAATATGTTTCAATGTCTTGGAAGGCTATGTATAGTGGACTCGTACCACAGGGAGTTAAACTGATGGTAAGAGTGGATCCGTACTTCAAGGGTTAAACTGTTGGTAAGAGTGGACCTGTGCCTTAGGGGGTTAAACTGATTGGTAATAGTGAACCCGTGCCTCAGGGGGTTAAGTGTTGGTTAGACTCGAATCTATACCGTTCACGGATTATTGTGATTGTGATTGTGGATTGTCATTGTGGTACAGCCTGAAAAGAACTAAATGTTTATTGTGATTGAGCTAAAGTGTATTTTTTTGAAGTGAAAATTGATTTTGGTTTATCGTATGCTTATATGAAAAGTATGATTTGTTATTAAAGTATGTATGGTTTTATTGTACTTAATCCACCTAGTTAGATCTTGTTTCTTGCTGGGCTTTTGAGCTCATTATGTGGTTTATATGATTTTCTGGTGATGATGAGTAAACATTGGGATTGCATTGGGGAGAGTGATCGTTGGACATCGTTTTAACTTCCGCAATAGACTTGGACTTTTGGAACTTAGTTAAATTTCAATAATGTTATTCAGTTGAGACTTCAAGATTTTGTTTATTTTTGGACTTATTAAATTATGTTGGATTGATAGCTAGCCTTACACGCTCTTAGGGTTCGCCTCATGAGTGTGTGGCGTTGTTATGTTCCGAGTCTTGGGTTCGGGGCGTGACACTAAATCACTCTTTTTATAAAATCCCCCATTGTAGTTTAATTTATAGCTTTAGGAAAGATAATTGAAACATGAGTAATCTGTGGAATCGACTCGTACTTAGCATATCTATAGGTTTTGTATGATTTCATTTTTGCTGGAATATGACGCCCATCAATAGCAAACACACAATCTCAGTTAGTTTTGTTATTAATTACTTATCTGTTCTTATTTATTTGTCATTCTCAGATACTAATGAAACGACTAAATGGCCCTTTTGCCCCCTGAACTTTCAAAATGTTAGCCAGTTTGACCCCTAAACTAATAATTATGCCACATTGCCCCCTAAATTTGCAAAATCAAGCCAAATTGCCCCTTGTCGTCAACGCCGTTAGTCACGTGATGGCACGTGACTAACGGCACGTGGAAAAGCCACGTCAGCTTAGGTGGGACCATGTACGACCCTTGGCCGGGAAATAGCCCGCCCAACTTTTAAAAAAAAGAAAAGTAAATTGGAAAAAAGAAAAGAAAAATAATAAAAAAAACACCGCACCCTATTTTTCTCCTCTCTCCTCTCTCCTTTTTCTTTTTCCTTTTCTCTATTTTCTTCCCCTTCTTCTTTTTCTAAACCAAACCCTAGTTCTTATTCTCCAAACCAGCACCGCTCCCTTCCAAAACCGTTCCGCCATGGCCGCCGTTGCCAGCTTCCTCCGGCAAGGCTTTGACGCCACAACTCTCTTCCTTCCCTTTTCCTTTTTCCTTTCTCAAACCCACGATTTCAGAACCCCAAAACCCATCTAACCCGAAACTTGGAATCCCTGACTCCGACAATCCCACCGTTGGATTGCCCCAATTTTCAAGTATGTTTATCTACTCACCTTCTCCTATCAAACCACCAATGGGTTTCCAAAATGAGTCTCCTAAAGAGAAAACCCCAATTTCAGACCATGAACCCTAACTTTTCTAATCTTGGAAGTCCACAAATTTTTGACTGTTATGTATGCTTGAATTTGTAGATTTGCCTGTCTTATGGAAACTTCTTTTAAAGAGCTAAGGGTCTTCCTCCTTCCGAATTCATTTTCTGCTACTGTGTTTCTCGTTTTTGGATTCTGGTTTATGGTGTTTTCGGGCTATGAGAACTGATAACAGGCAAATGAAGAGGTTGATGATTATGATTTCACTTAATGTGGCATATTCTACTGCCGAACTGATGATTGGGCTCTTTACTAGTGTATTTGTTTGTAAGAGATTAAGGTGAGCATCATTACTAGGCGCATGTGAGAATGAATTTGGTAGAAATTTTGATATATTAATTAAGCTATGAACTCGATTTGTCTATTTCTTATTAGTAAAAACAAGTTGATTGCAACTTTTCTGGCTATATCATTCTATCTTTGTTTTATGTTTTTTTCCCATTTCCTGTGATTTTTGTTTTCAATTTTGATACTTACAATTGAATTAGACTGCTATTGAAAGAGTTGATGCAAGTATTCTTTTATGCTAAATTTCGTGGTTGAGTGTATAGTTAATTGCTCATATATTTTTTTTTATTCTTTGTTTTTTGTCCTTTTGGGATATAAATCTTTTGACAATACTGTAACCCTGTCAATTGGTGCTGAAATCTTCTTCTCCTTGTCTTTATGATTTTCCGATGAATTATCGAATTAGCCTTTGCCCGGCATTTTGGCACTGGTGGTGACCAACTATTCTGGTGGTATGGGTTTGATTAAGAGAACGGGAGAAGGAAAAAAGAGACAAAGAAAAAGATTTTTTTTTGCGGAATTTCAATCATTTATTTGTTTTTTAATTCTTTTATTTTTTTCATTTTTTTGGGCGGGATTTTTATGTGGACCCACTTCCATGTCAGCACAAAATGGCTATGTCAGCACTTGGATGGGACTTGACAGAACCGTTAGTCACGTGACGGCACGTGACTAACGGCGTCCCGAGAGGGGGCATATTGGCACGATTTTATAAATTAAAGGGGCAATGTGGCACAATTATTAGTTTAGGGGCAAACTGGCTAACATTCTGAAAGTTCAGGGGGCAAAAGGGCCATTTAGTCCTAATGAAACATTAATTTTCCTTTTTTCCAATTTTAACACACTTTAAATACTCTCTAAATATATATTGAAAAATAACGATAAGCAACATCTTGAAATTGATTCATCTTACCAAGTTACTACTTCGAATTCAAATACTAAGTTTCCCAATGATGAGAGGCAACATCTTGAAAATGATATCTTAGTGCCAAAAAATGAAGCTGCTTCTAGGACTCCGAGTGTAGAAAATTTAAAGAAGGATAAAGATGATGATGGGTTCCAAGGATGGGTCAAATGAAGGTAATATTCTCAATGATAAGAAGACTCATATTCAAAGAATGAAGGTTAGTGATAGGAATATTAGAGATTTGGAGGATAATGAGGAAGATGGTTTAGCAATCTGCTTGAAACAAAAAAAAAAAAGAGAAACGTAGTAAAAAGTTAAATAAGAAGCTTAAGTTACAAAGAGCAAAGTCACAGTGATAAGTGCAATAATTTACACTATTTCGAGCTTAATTAAAATATATTTTGAGTATTAATCTTGCACTTTTTATAGCTTTTCATGGTAAATTCTCACATTTGTGTTTTTGAGCTTGTAGGTTAACTTTGGAGTGATTTTGGGAGAATTGATTCAGATGTCGGATTAAGGCGATTCAAGCACCGTTGGAAAGCTAACTAGAAGATCTACAACTTTCATGCAGAAGTCGAGAGTTGAAAATGTCATTTGGATAGACGAAATTGCCATTGAAGCCATCGTACGGACACTGTACGGACACCATCCGTACAACACCTAAGGTCATCAATCTTCATGCTCCAACTTGAGGGAGAGTAATGACGTGTATTTATATTTGTATTTATTGTATTGGTTAATTGTATTAGGGTTGCCATATAACTTAGGTCTCTAGTACTTAACCTCCAAGTCTTGATGTAATATATATACTAATTTTCCAATGTGAAATAATATTGAGCCACATCCTTTCTTATCATGGTATCTAGAGCAGGTTCTAACGAAATCTAGAAATATGTCAAAACCTTCTGATTCTGATTCTCCTTCATCAAATGAGGGAGCAAGTAACCTCATTGATCCAAATTCCTTTTATTATCTTCATCCTTCTGATAACCCAGGAACAGTTTTTGTCTCATGCCTTTTAAATGGAGACAATTACCCAATATGGAAGAGGGCTATGCAAAACGCTCTCAACGCCAAAAACAAGATCTATTTTGTTGATGGATCGCTCACTAAACCTACTGCGAATTCACCTTATCTCCATGCCTGGATGAAGTGTAATTCCATGGTAATCTCATGGCTTTTTAATGCTCTTTCTCGTGATTTGCATGATAGTGTGGCCTATGCGGAAACAGCCCGTGAGATTTGGGTAGACCTTGAAGAACGATTTTCTCAAGGGAATGCTCCTAGAGTGCATGAATTGAAGCGCAATCTCGCTCTTACAACCCAAGGAAATCTCTCTGTTGCAGCATATTTCACCAAATTGAAACCATTATGGGATGAAGATCGTGTCGTCAGCAATCATAAGATAATCCCCTCAAAACCTAACTAAAGTAGATAGAGCAAGCAGGGGTCGATCCCACAGAGAAGGGTGAAGAACTTTATACCCAAGAACAAATCTTTTCCAAAAATTAGTTCTAAAACAGAAAACAGGGTAAAGATGTAGGTAAATTAAACAGTGATAATTCTAATCCCCTAAAAACAATTAAACTAAAGACAAAACAAAATAAATTAAATCTAAATCTAAATCTATAGCAATTATAAAGCAAACAATAATTAAAAAACATACTTCTTCTCCAGTGGTATCCTTCAATCAAATTAACTATGGATCCTCGATTTAAAAGGTGAATTTCGCATCTTATTCTTGACTGACAACTGATATAGGTTTTCCAACATGTATTTTAGATAAAAGGCCGATCAAAGCTGCAGTTATCCCTATTATTCCTTCAGTGATCGATTACTTTCTTAGGGCTTAAAGATCACTTGAGAACAAAGCATTAAAAACAGTTAATTTACACACATGCCTACAAGTAGAACCATACGAAGAGAAATTTCTCGCCCTCCGATAAACAAACACCAATCAGGTTGCGATCAAACAAACCCGATTTGCTACAAACAATCAAACTTGAGTGATTAGTTCTAAGCCTGATCTAGCTATAGATCCGTCCAATTACTTCATCGGTGGCCATCCAAGTCAATAACTATCAAGATCATAAAATAAAACAGAGTTTTGCCTACTATCATCAAGAACTTAACACAAAATTATAAGTATAGAAATCTCACCATAATCAATTGATCGAATTCACCAACGGATTAGAAGTATTCAAGGTTTAGCTACTCATGGATAAATCCAT
>AWWV01006685.1:0-29460 GCA_001974805.1 Corchorus capsularis
GTTAAGTACTTTAGTGATGATATGATCAATCCATAACTCCATTCTAGACAAGCCTGTTTTTTTTTTAAATGGACTTATTCGTCGTCCCAAAAACACAACAAATTTGGAAATTCTTATTTTGATCAAAAAACCGAAGCTGGGATAAACAAATTGGGTTTTTAATGCAAAAAAAAAAGGAGACAATTACGGGTTTTTTCTTTTCTCTTTAGAAATAGTTGTCCACCGTCAAACACTCAAAATATGAGTAATGCCAAAGGAAAAACGCACCCAAAACCTGTGAGCAGTGAAAACAACCATTAGATTTTAACAATTTCATAATCGTATGAATTCAACCAAGAAAGACATTCATCTTCTGCATTCACAGTCGAAACGTCACCTGCCTCTACATCATTCCACTCATTGAAACACAGTATTTGACAAAAAAACGAGAACATTCGAAGACGTTCAATTGGAAACGTTCCCAATAAATGGTAATCAAACGAGGAGAGTGTCAAAATCACCATTCAGCTTCCAACATGTGAGAAAGCACGAAAGAAATATTCAAAGTCCACCACTTCTGAGATATATAAACACATGTTTAACTCTTCAAATGAAAAAACAAGCATTCTCTTATATGACTGCTACTACCTGAAGAAGGAGACCCTTTGCATGTCAATTTGTTTTTTTTAATATGTTTAGAGTAATAAATCATGAATTTAAAAAAAGAAAGCCCATAGCGCCAGCGCGGGCCGATCAACTTGTTAGATTTAATTAAATAAAAATAGAGTTTTTAGTTGAGTAAAATTATAAAAGTTTAAACAATGACATTTAAGAAATATATTCGAAAAATAAGGGTATAATGAGTGTTTCAAAAGTTTTACAAGAAGTCGTACTTTTTAATATAGTATAGATAGATAAATAAAAATAAGAAAAACTATAATTTAAAAGGTAAATTTTACCGTCATATATATGCCTGACACTGTTAATTTAGTTTTTTGTCTAGTTTCTCATGTGTTTTGTTTTTCTTGTTTTATTGATGATGTAAAAAAACCTACGGAGAAAATGATATAATAAGTGTTGGAATTTAAGATCCAAGGAAAATTTGTTTTCACCCTTGTTTATACCTCAATTTACAATTGAGGGTAAATTGGTCTTCACATGAATAATATCAAGATGAGTGGTCAAGATTTGATTACAAATCCTGAAGAAACTTAGTTTCTGCACCACCCTAGTTCTAATTGAATTAGAAAAATCTTGTAATTAATTAATAGGGGCCAAAAATTATTAAATAAATGCCGCCTGAAAATAAGGAAGTGGCATAAAGGACCATGAGGAGGCAATTCCATTTAATGCTGCTGTCATCTAGGAAGGCAAGCAGTAAAAAAGGAAGTTGTTTGCCATCATGCCATAGGATGAGAAACATCTTATGGACTTACATATCAAAACCCAAGTCGTCTCCTATGACCAGGAGAGGTTGCCTGCTCTTAAGAAGCTGCCTCCTTATTCCCTACAACTAAGGAGTCAGCGAGTCAACGTTTGTCAGCAAGCAGTTTACCATGCTTATGCAAGGGAGGTGTGAAGTTTTAATTCTCACATCCATCATACATGATCACTCAAACATAGCGAAGAGGCCACCTAGCTAGTTGCTCCCTCTCGGGAGGCAAATTTGCATTTTGTTAAATTAAGGACAAAAAGCGAAATTGAAGGAATTCATCTACGTAGGAAGTGCGGCTCCAACAAAGAAGCATACCATGATGATCCTTAAGTCATGTAGATCATCCTGGTAAAATTTCATCTCATTCGGACTTAAAATGAAAAACTTATTCACGGTTTTCAATTAAGGACAGTTTGGGGTGTGAAACCAATTTCACCATGAAGGAGAGCTCAATTTCAACCAAGACTTGTCCCATGGTCTTATGGTGGAATTTGAACCCTATTGGTGAAATTTGGGCTTAATCCGACATCGTTCGTAACTTTTACAAGTTTTTCAATTAAGGACAAGTGGCTTTCTCACCTCGGTTTTAGCCATTTTCTTAATTGAAGGTTATTTTTATAATTTGATGAGCTAAATATGACTAAGTATAGTCAATTTCGTGGCTTTGATGTTAAGAACTCAAATCTTGATGTTCGGAGGCCACCTCATAGTCAAATTAGTTGATTTCAGCTTAGAGGAGGCAACAAAGACATGTTGAATCGCACTAGTGTTGAACCCAGTTGTTTTTTATGATAACAAAATAAGCCCAATTATGTAAGCTAACATATCTACTTAGTGTGCAGTAAAGCATTCAATAGAGAAAGGTTGTAGCATTGTAGATCCTTAAAAAGAACACTACATTAAAGCCACTAACGTAGAAGAGTGCCACAAACCTTAGGCAATTGAAGAACTTAAAAACTTTAAGGAAGATCATTTGAAGCCAAAGGCAACAATTTCAGAAGACAAAGAACAGAATTGAGAAAGTATATTCAAAACAGCATGTGAGAAGGATCATCAAGTCAAGATTAAATTTTGAAGTTGGAAGAAAACTTGAAGACATTGATGGGAATAATGACCTGGAAAATAAAGCGACTAACAGCTACACGACAAACAGTACGGACACACTGAAGCGATCAACGTCGTACGGACGCGCTAGAGTGGCTAACAGCTGGCGCGACTAAAAGACAAGAAAAACGGGAAAATGGTTTGAATTTTAAACCAAACAGCTAGTTCGCTAGAGAGAAGTACAAATACTCAAATCTATCCGTTTGAGTTTAAGTTTTTGAGCACAATTGAAGATCAAATCACTTTCTCTCTCCAGAATTTCAAAATCCCTAACATCCAAGTTTTGTTCTTGTTTTAGATTATTTTTGTTAGCTTGGATACTTGTATTTGCGCTTAAAGTTTACATCTTTAGATTGTTTTAGGCCTGATTGTGTGTATTTCGATCTGTTGAGATCATTTCTACACTTTGATACTTGTTTATTTGTATTTTTACAACTGTGGGTTTGCACTTGGGATTGTTTTGAGTGTGGGTTTACAGTCGGTGTCAAAGCTTTGGGTTTAAAGCTTTGGGATTGTAATAGTTTTGTGAAGACCTGGTTAACTTCACTATTTAATGGATTTGAAAATCCTTGGTGGGGTATCCAAGGTAAAGGTCATAGGTGTGAAAGGTCGAACCTCTATAAATCGTCGTGTCTCCAATCTTCCATCACTTTCTTCATCGTTCCAGTTTTATCTTCTCTCAATCTCTTTACTTTTCCACTTTCCAGTTGTTAACGTCTTCATTATTATCCTTTTACTTTCACTTGCTTTCACTTAATGTTTATTTCCCTGATTATTAGTAACTTTAAGATACTCTGAAATAGTGTCTTTAACGTTTTTCAGTGAACTTGAAAATTCGATAAAGTGCTATTTAACCCCCTTTAACACATCTAAGTGGACCAACAATTGGTATCAGAACCTTGCTCTTGAGTAGATCAGACTGACAACCGCAAGAATGATCCAAAGATGGCAACTTCATCAAGTCTCAACTTAGATGCTGAAGGACATTCAATCAACCGTCCTCCTCTCTTTGATGGCACCAATTACCAGTTCTGAAAGTTCCGTATGATGAACTTCCTCTGTGCAACCGACTATGAAATGTGGGAAATCATACAGGACAGACCTTGGAAACCAACCAAGAAGGCTGGAGAAGAAACTGTTGACAAGTCTCGAGCTGAATGGACACAAGATGACATTAAAAAATTTCAGCTGAACTACAAAGCCATCAATACCCTTCACTGTGCTTTGAACATTACTGAGTTCAATAGGGTTTCTACTTTCACTAATGCAAAAGAAGTCTAGGAGAAACTCAAAGTTACTCATGAGGGTACTTCACAAGTCAAGGAATCAAAGATCAGCCTGATGCAATATGAATATGAAACTTTCAAGATGATTCCAGATGAGACAGTGACTTCACTGATCGACAGATTCAGTGGTATCACTAATCGACTGAGTCACTTGGGAAAAGTCGTACCAGAAAGTGAACGAGTCAAGAAACTGCTAAGAGCACTGCCAAAGTCCTGAAACCCTCTGACCACAGCCGTGAATCAAGGAATCTCAATGAAACCACTTTCGATGAGATTTGTGGATCTCTACTCACTCATGAAGTAGAACTGAAAATTTGTGATGATGATGAGAAGAGAAAGGTTGCTGAGAAGAAAAGAGGTCTAGCCTGAAAGTCTCTGCCCTTGAAGAGGAAATTGAAAGTATGACCATTGATGACTCTGATGAGGAATCTGATGAAGAGACTGCTCTCTTCACTAGGAGATACAAAAAACTTCTTGGTAGAAGAAATCATCTCTACAAGAAGAACTTCAAGAAGGATAAACTCAAGGGTGAAGCCAATAAACAGATCCCTGTGATCTGCTACGGGTGTAGAAAACTAGAACACATAAAACCAGAATGTCCATTGAACAATAATGAAAATCAGAAGAAGGACAAGAAGAAAAAAAAGAAAGCAATGATGGCTGGAACCTAGTCTGACAGTGACACTTTTTCATCAGAAACCAGTGATGCGGAAGATGACATCAAAGCCAACCTCTGTCTCATGGGCAAAGAAAATGAAACTGAGGTAGTCGCTGATTCTATTGTTTCTTTTGAAGAATTGCAGTTTGAATTTGATAGTTTATATTATGATTTTGAAAAACTAGCTGCATGATACAAAGCTCTTAAGAAAATGTACTCTGGTTTGATGAATGATTTAGACTGTTTAAAGAAAGAACTAACAAGCATGCACGAATCCAAGAGCACTATTGAGGAAGCATTTTAGCATACAACAGAGGATAAAGAGAAACTTGAGCATGAGTTAAATGAGCTCAAGAAAGTTGACAACAATGTCACTAAATCCTTTGGAAGCAATTGCTTCAATGGTAATAGGAACCCAAGGAACTTTAGGCCAAAAGCAACGGTGTGCTATATCTCTGGCAGAAGAGGCCATCAATCTCCTGACTATTATCAGAGAGATTGTAACCAACCTAAGATCAAAAAGATCTGGGTGCCTAAAGGAACTTATGTTGTTACTAACCACCAAGGACCCATAACAATATGGGTACTTAAATCTACAAACTAAAGAACTGTGATTGCAGGTTGAGCATGAGCAAAACGAAGAATATTTGAAGGCTCAACTGCAAAAGAGGAAGCCGGCGTACCTTGATAGCTGCTGCTGTAAACATATGACTGGTGATAAGGAACAGTTTATTAGTCTCACTAAGAAGGAAGGAAAAGATTTCACCTTTGGAGATAACTCTAAAAGGGAAGTGCAAGGAGTTGGTACCATTGAAGCCAACACAACAACAATCAAGAACGTTCAATATAATCTGCTCAGCATCAGCCAACTTTGTGACAAGGGATGGAGAGTCATCTTCGACTCTAAAATCTGCCAAGTTAATGACATCAATACAAACAAGCTTATCTTCATCGGAAAGAGACACAGAAATGTATATATTGTCTACCTAGATGACTTACACTTGAGCAAGGACGTGTGTCTCATGGTGAATGATGCCACTGATAACTAGTTGTGGCACAATAGACTTAGTCATGCAAGCTTGAGCACCATCGCTAAAGTCATTAATAAGGATCTTGTATCAGGCTTACCCAAACTGAATTTTAATACTAATAAAATTTGTGAAGCATGTTAGTTTGGCAAATAGGTCAGGAGCTCCTTCAAATCCAAAAATGTAGTTTCGACAACAAGAACATTGGAGTTGCTACAGCTAGACTTGTTTGGCCCCATTGATGTCACTAGCATGGGAGGTAAATCTTATGGTTTTGTCATAGTTGATGACTTTTCTAGATTTACCTGGGTTTATTTCCTTAGTCATAAAGATGAAGCTATTGATGTTTTTGCTAATCACTGCAAGAGTGTCCAAAATGAAAAAGACTTCACTATTATAAGTGTTAGAAGTGACCATGGTGGTGAGTTTGATAGTCACGTCTTTGAGGATTTTTGTAATGAAAATGGTTTTCAACATAACTTTTCTGCTCCTAGAACACCACAACAAAATGGAGTGGTGGAAAGGAAGAACAGAACTTTGAAAGACATGGCTCGAACAATGCTGCCTATATTTTAAACCATGTTTCAATTAGACCTATTCTTTCAAAAACACCCTATGAACTTTATAAAGGTAGAAAGGCCAATATTTCTCACTTTAGAAGATTTGGTTTTAAATGTTTTATTCTTAACAACGGCAAACACCCCCATTGGCAAGTTTGATGCTCGTAGTGATGAAGCAATTTTCCTTGTATATGCTTTGAACTCAAAAGCGTATAGAATGTTTAACAAAACATCCTTAGTGGTTGAAGAGTCTATTCATATTGTTTTTGATGAGACTGATAATGCACCGAGAAAGGTTGTGCAAGATGATTATGATGCAGGTATTGATGAGACAAACAGGAAAGAAGCCGTGACCACTGCTGACGCTAATGAGAGAGCCATTGAAGAGGTTAATGATAATCCCCCAATCGAAAATCTTCAGAGGTAAGAGCAATAACATGAAAATCTCCCAAAGGCATGGAAATATGGAAAAAGTCATCCTCCAGATTTGATCATTGGAAATCCAAATGAAGGTGTGAGAACAAAAGAAGCGCTTAGAGAAGTTTGCGAGTTTGCTGCTTTCATATCCCAAATTGAGCCAAAAGCATTTGAAGATGCTGAAGAAGAAGAAAGCTGGATGATTGCGATGCAAGAAGAGCTGAATCAGTTTGAAAGGAACAAAGTGTGGACATTAGTGCCACCACCAGCAGATCATCCTATTGTTGGCACACAGTGGGTATTCAGGAACAAGCTTGATGAAAATGGCAGAGTTGTCAGGAACAAAACTAGATTAGTTGCAAAGGGATACAACCAAGAAGAAGGGATAGATTATGACGAGACATTTGCTCATGTGGCAAGACTCGAAGCAATCAAATTACTTCTTGCCTTTGCATGTTACATGGACTTCAAGCTCTACCAAATGGATGTGAAAAGTGCCTTCCTTAATGGTCACATTCAAGGAGAGGTATATGAGGAACAGCCACCAGGCTTTGAAAACAGCAACCATCCAAATCATGTATACAGACTTTACAAAGCTCTATATGGACTCAAGCAAGCACCTCGGGCTTGGTATGAAAGATTATCTAAATTTATCCTAGACAAGGGGTTCACAAGGGGAAGTATAGATACTACTCTTTTCATCAAAAAGAAAAAGTCTGATTTCCAAATTATTCAAATTTATGTTGATGATATTATCTTTGGTGCCACTAATGAAAGTTTATGAAAGTATTTTGCTAAAGAAATGCAGGCAGAATTCAAGATGAGCATGATGGGAGAATTAAATTTTGATGCGCCCAAGGCTTATAATGGAGGGAATGATGCGCCGAGGACTTATCATGGACTTGAAGATGACAATGGAGAGCAAGGAAAGGATATGCATGGGCTGCATGGGGGCATGGAGATGCATGGAGACCATGGAGATAATGATGGACTTGTTTCAAGACCAAAGAAGGTGCCAATCGATCCATTATGCTTGCCTAATGGTCCAATGACAAGATCAAGAGCTAATAAGTTCAAGGATGCACTATTGGGCCTTGTTCAAAGTCATCTTGATGATATGAAGACCATTCAAGTTCAATTGAAGAGCTTTGATGATGATTTGAGTAAGAAATTACCAATCAATTACAAGTTCATCACTTTGCTTGCTATTGATTCTATATGGCCGGATTGACATTATGGCATGAGCCCATTAGCATTAGTTTGCTTTATGTGGGCTTAATTCTATCTTAAATTAGCTTATTTTTAAGTTTGGATGTATTTGGGTTGGGCCTTGTTTGACTAAGTCCAATCCTTGTTTAATTATGCTTTTATTTCCTTTTCCTAGTTGGGCTTGGACTAGTTTTTCCCTAGCCCTTATGTTTGGACGAAAATAGGGTTTTTATTTTAGGATTTTGGTTGACCCTACCACTATATAAGGGTTCAAATAGCTCTTGTAAATACAAGTTAAATTTATCAAATAAAGTTGAGTTTTATTCACCCAATTGATTATCTTAGCTTCATTGTTCTAGTTTGAGCATACTTAGGGTTCTTTAATCTTGCAGAGTCCTAGCAAACAATTAGGTAGTGATTACTTGGTTGTTTGTGAATCTTGTGATCTTAAGTTAACAATTGCAGGTCTAATTGAAGACTTAAGGCCGACGAAAGAGGAGGAATAGCCTAAGTGAAGATCATCGATATGCACATCTAGGAGTTGAGGAAGTTCAAGTCGATCTTGAAGGATTTTCAAGGATATGTTTGAATCTAATACAACTAGATTCGTATCAATTGGTATCAAAGCATAGGTTGTCATCTTCAACCGGTAAATCTATCCTTCTATTCATCATTCATCAAGTTTTTCATCCATCACATCTGATATGAATCTAGGGGTTTTAGATTCAAATCTATCCTTGAGACTCGCCAAGGATCAACTTGATCTTCTTCAACTCCAAGATGTGCATGTCGACAACCTTCACAAAGCTTTTCCTTTTCTCTCGTCGGACTTAGGCTCCCAATTAGACCTGCAATTGAACTCCTAAGATCACAAGATTCACAAACAATTAAGCAATCACAACTTAATTGTTTGCTAGGACTCTACAAGATTGAAGAACCCTAAGTTTGCTCAAACTAGAACAATGAAGCTAAGATAATCAATTTGGGTGTATAAACCTCAACTTTATTAATCAACTCAATTTATGTTTACAAGAGCTATTGGTGGCCTTATATAGGCACAAGACCAACGCATAAACCCCTCTAAACCGACCTAGTCCTTCAATGCAAGGGTGAAGGGCGGTTTAGCTTAGATACTTCTAAAAACTATCATAAAATACAACCAATAGGAAAAATAGCTAAGGATTGGACTTAATTGAACAAGGCCCAACCTTAAATAAGGTCTAAACTACATAATTAACTAATCTAAGATAGAATTAAGCCCAAACAAAGCAAACTAAAGCTAATGGGCTCATGCCATGATGTCAATCCGGCCATCTAGAATCAATAGCAAGCAAAGTGATGAACTTGTAATTGATTGGTGTTTTCTTGCTCAAATCATCATCAAAGCTCTTCAATTGAACTTGAATGGTCTTCATATCATCAAGATGAGTTCGAACAAGCAAAGTGATGAACTTGTAATTGATTGGTGTTTTCTTGCTCAAATCATCATCAAAGCTCTTCAATTGAACTTGAATGGTCTTCATATCATCAAGATGAGTTCGAACAAGGCCCATGAGTGCATCATTGAATCTCTTAGCTCTTGCTTTTGTCATTGGACCTAATGGCATCTTCAATGGATCGAATGGCATCTTTTTAGTACTTGGAACATGATTATCGATATCTCCATGGTCTCCATGCATCTTCATGCTTACTTGCAGCCCATGCACATCATTTCCATGCTCTCCATGTTTGTCTTCAAGTCCATGATAAGTCCTTGGCGCATCATTCCCTCCATGATAAGCCTTGGGCACATCATTCCCTCCCCTTTGAAGAAGATTTGTCCTTAAATCTTGCTTGTAAGGAGTTTCCGATGAGCTACTAGATGATGTAAAACTCTTCTTGGTCAAACTAACATCATTAACGAAATTATCCATGCTTTGATTAAATCTTGGGGAACGATTATACATTCGTTGCATCCAATTTTTAATCTTGGTAGCCCAGTCATTTGCCTGATTTTGCTCTTCTTCCATTGTACCTACACAAAAGAAAGTTAATAGCAAAAATTCCTCACAAGTGTGTGTGTATACCTTGTGTATATAAACCAAAAACGAACTTATTGTCAAACATGACGAAAAACCTAACAAAATATTTTATGCTGGACTTTGAAAGAAAAGTAGAGTGGTTTCCCGTTGAGTAGTTTCCGACATTGTAAATATGCAATAAAAATTGGTGGGACGGTGGGAAGATGAGAGTTGCTTTCTTTTGTTTTTCAGTTTTAAAATTATTGATTTTCTTAATTTTTTCTTAAATTTTAAGGGTAAAATAGGTAAAGTGTATGAAAATCATTATACATAAGGGAAATGTGTTAAACATTACACTACTCCTGGGAAAATATTGTATCATTACACTTGTGGGGTAATTTTAACCTGTAATTACACCTAAACAACTCTTTTGGCTCTTTACCTTTTTCGAAATAACCAAATAAGCCCTCTGCCCTTTTTTTTCCTCCAAAATTTTACATGTGGGTCTCATATGTTTGATGAGATTTTAAGTTTCCTTATAATATAATAAAATTTCCAATATCTATAAGGAAAAACACTTTTTTTGGTATATTTAAAGGAAAAACACTTTAAATATATTTATTTTTCTATTCACGAGATTTATTTGAAAATCTGATTGAGGAGAGACTAAAATTTTTGCCCTTGACCTAACATTGACGAGTTTGAAATTTTAAGATTAAGTCTTAGAACTTTCTAGCTGGGATTATATTTATCCATGAGTTGGCTGCAGGACCCTCTAAGCTAGGTTTGGCTCACAACTCGGAATGGATAAGATCTATGTTATGAAGACAATAAAAATCAATGTATTTTCCTAATTATCATTATCTAAAATGATACTACTAGTATTTTTGAAACTTAAAAAGACATAAAGCAAGAGATTTATATGCAAACTAAAAAAAGGTTACTTATACATATTGTTGATATATTAAAGACATGCGTAATTTCCGCTTGTAGTAAAGATCTGCTTCTTCTTCATGAAGAAGAAGCACTCAATTTCTTCTTAATATATAATATAGTATCAGTTCGGTTTTCACCAAAAAGAAAAAAATTGTTGGTATATTAATTCATGCTAAATTTATGGCTAGCATCCTAGTAGAATTCATCACTTTAATCTAAAGATTATCACTTTGAGAAAGTACTACCCTCTCAATTCTCAAGTCTTAATTAATTTGAACTTGAGCTCCTGAATTAATGAGCAAGAGGTTTAAAATTCATTCGATGATAGATAGGAATTTGAATCTTATTCGGTCTTTCTCATTCTTAAATTTTTTGATGTATGATACAAATGTTTGTTATTTGGAAAAAAAAATCATATAAGAGTCTCAAATAATTTGAACTAGAACTTCCCGGCTACGTTTTGCGTGCGGTTATTTTATTTTATAAATTCTTTTAAGAAAATTCAGTTAAGAAATCAAATTTTGTTGTGAAATGATAACAAAACAAAGCAATAGAGTAAAATTGAAGTATGTTAAAGACAAGAGAATAGAGATATAATAGAATATGGAGAAGAAGAAAATATGAAGTATGTAAAAGACAAGAGAATAGAGAGACAATAGAATATGGAGAAGAAAAAAATATGAAGAATGGGAGAAATTGTTCTCATTCATTTTATTCCATAACAAAGTAAGTGACCTATTTATAGGCATATAGATACATCACCATAAATATAATGGAATGAACTTAGCACATAGGTATATGTGTATGAATGAACCAAGTCATCAATCTTATCCATGCTTTAATTAGATTCATGCACATACACAACATACATGTATATTCATAATAAATTAATTTATAATTATTTGCTAATTTATTTTATATAGGAAAGGGGATGAATGTCTTTTAATTTTTCCAAACTAAATGAATACAAATATAATAAACAAAACATTTAGAAAATTAACTATTGACACTTGTCAAAGAAACCAAATGCCAAGTGGCACTCAATGAGAGTTTTGTATATATAAAATTAATAGTAGGTTTAATTTAATATTATATATGCATTTAATTTTAAAAAGGAGGTATTATCTAAATAATTATTCTAAAATTGGTAAAAACCTACAAAAGATTGAAAAAAAAACCTATATAAACATTGCCGAAATATATATATAGAAATAAAAAATGTATATATGAGTTGACAATTAGCTATGACTTAATGGACGGGTAAGGTAACTTTTGAAAAAAAAAAGAAATGGAGGGTAACCTTCTCCATGTTATGAATAATAATATAAGAGATACATGAGGATTCAACAAACAAGTTGTGAGTGAGTACAAATGGGATAGAATGAGATAAGTTGTGAGTGAGTACAAATGAGATGGGATAAATGACTTCTTTTCGTAACACGGTTATGATTAATGCTAAATTACTTAACTTGTAAGTTATAAGCCAAATAATTATTTCAAATGACAAGTATATCTTCAAGGAAGTTTACGGATATAATTTCCAAGACAACCTCTAGATAATTTATTTTACTTTGATTCTTCTTGATTTACATTCCGATGTGTTTATTTTTTGTTACTCATGAACATGATATTGAAATGGACTACACAATAGGAGGTAGTTCTCTCCTTTCCCATAATCCCACCCCGCCCATCCCAGGTTTCGAACCCGGGATTCCCACAAGAAATCCCAAACTCTTAACCATTGGGGTGTCTCCAAGGGGACACATTCTGATACTAGTAACTGGGCACACGCGTGTGCGTATGCAAACCCAAAAAATTAATCAATTAAAAACTTGATTATAAATCAAATGAAAAATTATAAAAGAAAATGTTAGATTTTTTATTTAATGAAATATTATGTATAAAATATATTAAGAATGTTTATCATTTGCACAAATTAATATTGGAATGATATAAATACATTTCCTGTGAAATTAGACCATTGCATATTATTTAAAAACCATTTATAACCGTTTCACCATCGTTTGACCGGTTCACCATTGTTTTGGACCCAATAAAATTTAAGTGTAAACTCATTTCAATTGTGTTCTAATAATCTCATATATACAGTACCTCTCATTTATGCAGTTGCTAAACATCAACCGCACCCTAAATGCAGCCATAATGTTTATATACGACACTGTCTTCCCTCCACTTCACTCACACCCCTCTCATGTTGTCTTCTTCCCTTGTCACTTCATTTCTTCATAGTTAATAGTATTCCAACACACTGGTCTCGGCGCCGAGCCATCTGAAATTTTTAATAAAATTGGCAGCATGTGAAAATGCAACATAGAAAATGCCCTTCAACGACCTAACATACAATTGAATCACCGATCGAACAGAAAAATTAAGCAATACCAACATAGCTATGTTCAGAGACACAGAAAGAAAAAAGTTATGGATTCAACAAAGGTTATTAATTTGAATTTTAATAGTAAACAATAGTATTTTCCAGTTTGAACAAAAGAATAGTAAACAATAGTAAACCAACACACAGGAAGTTACATATGCAGGGTTCATTTGCTTTGAATTATCAAACCCCTATCGAAAACATAACCTTATTATTCGATAAAGTTCCTTCCCTTAGACAAAAAGAGCAAAATTGGTTCGATTTCAACTTTTTTCTTTATGGGAAGAAATGAGTTAAGAGACATTTAGTCGAACATGTCAAAAACATAATAGAGCGAAGGGCACTTATAGTGGAGAAGTTGAAATCTCATATTCCAAATCGAAATCGAAATCGAAAAGTGAATATATTAAGAAACCGGGATTCCCACAAGAAATTCCAAACTCTTAATCATTGGGGTGTCCCCAAGGGGACACATTCTGATATGTTTATTGGACAATATGAATTGATATAGTTGCTTAATCAAGTGTGAGTCCATAATTACATAACACTTCACTCGTTTTTTTATAAAAATTTATTTATTTTCAAATAAAAACAAAAAGTTGTACTGTTTGCATGGAAAAATATACAAAATGGAATTTACTCCCTCCGTACCGAATTGAATGGTCACATTAGATTTTTTTAGGTCAAACAAAGCCATTTTGACCATTAATTATTACAAATATATAATTTTTAAAATTTCTTTAAAATAAACTTTGAAAAATTTAAAACTTATATTTTTCAAAAAATATTTTTTAACATTTTAATTGTATATAAATTTTTTCATAATTAATGGTTAAAAATGAAATTGTTTAACCAAAGAAAATCCAAATTCAATTTGGAAGAGAAGTAGTATTGTTTAAGAAATTTTTATTTTTGGTGAATATAAAAGAGAAAAAGATTTAAAATTAAAAGAACAATTATTATTAAAAAAAAAAATCCCAAGTGGAGTATGATTGAGGCAGACGTGGCGAAATCAGAGAGGAAACTGTAGAAACAGTAGGGACTGAAAGCGGAGAGAGGAAAAAGGCATAGCTAAGTTCTTACACAAATACAACAGTTTGAGCAAAAGATTGGCTGTCCTGTATTTGTTACTGTGTCAGTATCTCTGACACAGTTTTTACAGCAAAGGCAGACAAATATATAAAATAAAAATAAAAATAAAAAGGGAAAAAGTTACACGAAAAAATTAAAAACCTAAAATAAAAACACACCAAATAAAAAAAAGTAAAATTCATGTCAAACCCACTAAACAATAAGCAGAAAAGCAATTAAAAAATCATTAGTTCTTGGAAAGTGGAAAGATTTCTCACAGAAGAGGACATCTAGAGATTGGAATTTCATCATCATCCAAGTAAAAATTTACTCCTACTTGCTTTGTAGTAGTAATAGTAATTAATAATAACAACCCAAAGACTCACAATTTCTTCTTCATCATCATCATCATCAAAATATTTCCCAGGTGGGTTTTTGGTTTTCAAGCTTTCAAACTTTTGCTGTTTCAAAGTAATCATTTCCAATTATTATTATGTAAGTTTTTACTAGTTTTTACTGTTTGGGTTTGAAAAGGAAAACAGGTGGTAGGTATCTGAGTTGAAAATTTTGATCTTTTTCCTTTTTTATGAACTTGGGAAGTAGAAAAACCGCTGCCTTTTGCCTTTTTGATGTTTTACTGTAGATTTTGGTTTCTGGGGTTTGGGGTTTTGTTGCTGAACTTGTGTAATTTTTATTGGATAGGTCAATTTGGATCTTCCAGAGCGTCTGTATCTGGGTTCTTTCCTGATTGATTTTGGCTTCTGGTATTCTTAGGTTGGTGCGAATTTGGCTCCTTTGTATTGTTTAATTTACTTTTTTTATTTTCTGTATTGAAATTTTGGGTTGCTAAAAACTGTGAGGGCAGGTAAAATTCTGGTTCTGGAAAGTCGGTGTCCAATTTTTTCACGTATTCTTCCATAAGGTCTTTCATTTAGGGATTTTTAGATGTTTATTTGTGACTTTCGTTACATGGTATTAGCGTCGGTGCAAATTTGTTTAGTAGGTATTTGGGAGTTTTTGGATTGTTTGTTGATAGCTACTAAATCTGGTGGCTTTTGTAGTTTGCTTTTGATTATACTTTGGTGTCAAACATGGGTATGAGTTCCTGGATTAATGTTCAGCTATCCTGCAAGAGGTTTTTTATGAATTTTTCCATTGGTATAGGCTTCTAAACTCTCAGTTACCTGTATTTAGATCACCTGTATCTATGATTCTAGCTGTTCTATGGAATTGCTGATTTAATCTATGGAAGCTTCTGAGATTTGGGGTTTGTAATCTTTGCTTGCATATTCACTTTGGATAGTCTTCCTTTGGAATCTTGATTTGCTTTTTTTTTTTTTTTTTTTGCAAAGTCTGTGAGATTGTGTATGTCCTTAAAAATGCCACCATCTTCTGGGTTGCAGTCTATGTTACTTTTGTTTCTGGTGATTTTGACTGTTGAAGTTATGTTTAATATGGTATTGAGGTTTATGTTTTTACCACTGATTAGGTCACTTAATCTTTATATGGTTCTATACCTTTCTCCTTTCACACGTCTGCACACTTTAGTCATGTCAAATTTCTTACTGGGGGAGTACAAGGATTGGTGTTAAAAGATACAACAAATTGAGTAGCCTTCTGTTAAACATGAAAGCTATCCATTTCAAATAATGCTGGGCTGTATGTTCTTATTGAGATTGTCTTCTGTTCATTATTTCTTGGTTCTGTATCTGAATTGAACATATGAACTAAAAATCTTTCTGGGGTGGTCCTCTACTTCCTCTGTGTTCCTTTTTTCTAGTTTCATGAGAAGGCAATAAGTACTTTTAGATAACTTGGTAATTAGTACATTGCTGTATATAACATGATTGACATTCTTTTAGCTGCTGCAGTTATGATTTTTTAGCCCCAGGAAATTTTTTGTGTGCTTGGCATTCTTTGGTTGGTTATTTATAGAGCATTTTGTTGTTATTTTGCTCAGGAAACTGTTTAGTACTCACCAATGCTTGCAACTCCAGGGTTTTGTTTTGTTAAATTTCTCTCCTAATCACTTAGCATTTAGCTGTTTCCACATTCACTTTTGATAGTGTGTGCCTCTGTTTATTTATTTATTTTTCCCTTTGAGGCTTTGAATGGCTGTCTTATCATCTGTACTAAAGGAATATGGTGATACTTAATGCAGGTCATTTCATATTAAGAGTTGGGAGTTTTAATTGTTTGATGGGCTGTTAAGGAAGTACAATCATGATGTATGGAAATTAGAATGCTGAGATGATGAGAAGTAAGCTGCAAAAGGATGCCGAGCTTTGATACGCAGTTACCAGTTACCAACACAATGTAATTTCTTTATTTACTCTATTCAGTTTACAGTTTTAATCTATGCAATTTATGGTTCACTTTCATTCCACTTCCCTTTAAGTTATCAATTTTGCAATTAATTTTTCTCTTTCCGCTCAATTTGCCTTATCTCTTACGTATCATATATCATATGTTCAAACGTGGTTCTTTAACTTTTATTTGAGTTATATCATCTGAAATATTATTTTATTTCTTTATGTTGAATAGGGAGCACCATTCCTTAATATAGGAAATTTGAGCATTTTGGGTTAGGTTTTTGTTTTGATTCATAGCTAGGAATGTAGATAATGAGTGCTTTGGTAGTCGCGGATATTTGGTTGTTGGCCATTGCTATGACCAAGAGGTTTTCTTAGGATAAGAACATCCAATAGAGTGCTATGTTTTGCTGAAGTTATTTCAGAACAATGGATCTCTTTTTACTCTCTAACTGTGAATTGGATGTGTGATGGTTTTGCATGGTAGTAATTTAATGTTCTGATTTGCCTTAAGTAACTTTTCCTTTGCATTAAAAACCTAAACCTAATTAATTTACTGTTATGTTGATGCCTATAAAATAAATTAAAGCTTCAATTCAGATGTTCATGCAGTTGGTGCTCGTCTGTCATTGCATTGCTGATTACTTGCGTATTCGTGAATTTTGACAGTTGCACAGACGGAAGCACAATCAATTCATTCCGCGTTTCAGATTTTGGGGCGTTTGACCAATCTGTGGGATTTCGCCTTGAGGATGCTGTTAACCTGAGTGGAAGTATGCATTCAGTAATCTAATCCCTTAAAAATCAGAATTGGAGCAATCATTTTTGGAATGTTGTGTTATTTTAGGAAAAGAATTTGTATAGATATGATTTGGCCCATTAATAGTGATATGAAAGGTGCATGCATGCTATTTTAGGAACAAAATCTTAAAAATGTGATATGCCCCATAAATGGTAGTATATAATGGCATAAGCATGACTTCCTGATGGCAGCATCGATATATTTCAAGAGTCACGAGGCTATTGATCATCAACTTGTTTTGAAGTGATCTCTTTGTTGGTAACAGTGTGCAATAGAATACATAATATGCTTCTTAACCATATAAGCCTTTGTAATTTTATGGAAGTCTTTCCCCAAGGGATTTCTGACAGTGGAGATTTGTTGTTGAGTTTTTTATTGTTTAGAAAGAAGTGCTTTACTTTCGAATGATAACTAATAATTTTTAAACTTGAGGATGGACTCATTTTACAGCTTCAGGGATTAAGGGTGTGGATGTCAAACCTTTATCTTGGCTTTACATGTGTTTAAACCAGATATTTAACAATCTGATAAATATTAGGGAAAGCGAAATATCATAATGAGTTGAAAGACATTTTTCCTTCATTATGTGTCTTATGAAGGATTTGACCTTACATGACATGTGATGATGCAGGCGCTGCATTTAATTCCGCGAAGGCAAGTGTCCAACCAGTTCCTCCTGATAACAACACTATTGGTACATTGGCAAAGGTAGATTGTCTATATCTTATCATGTAATGTGCTAGTATTGTAGTTGTAAGACTTGGTCATGTAATTTCTTTTCCCTTTTTCTTGCCTGAAACAGTCTCCAACTTCGCTTACTGCAAGTCCATCACCCGCCCAAGTGGAATCTCGGAGATTGCAGTTGGAAAAAGTTCAACAGACAAATCTGGTCTCCTTATCTAGTGGCAATACAGAAAACTGGGGAGAATCTAATATGGCTGATGGTAGCCCAAGGACTGATGTTTCAACAGATGCAGACACAGATGAAAAGAATCAAAGGGTATGTGTTATTTCATATCTTCTAGTGATATTCTTATACTTAATAGTTCTTTGGGACTTCTTTAGTTGGTATTGTTTTTATGACTTGAAGCTCTCTCTTAGATTTAGGCATTCTTTTTATCTGTTTCATTATTTGCTATTCTAAAAGCTGGAAACTTCTAGAGTAATGGAGATTTGATATAGATTTTAGGGTTTAGGGTTGGTGTCAGAACAGGGAGGAAAGAGTTAAGATGATATGGGAGGAACCATAGAAAGTAATCTTGCATTTATAGATTTTACATAGAATTTAGTTGTGAATACAGCACATATTTGTGTAATATGATGATATGATCCATGTAGCAAATTTCATGAGTGGTAGAAGTCATATTTGTTGTTATTGTTTTATCACTTGCTAGAAAAAGACTCAAATCAATCAGTGTTGTTGCAAGCCTGACATTTTATGCTTTCTGTGCAGTTCGATCGAGGAAAACTTAGTATTGTTGCAGCTTCTGATTCTAGTGACAGATCAAAGAGTAATATGGACCAAAAGGTCAGATAGTTTGTGTTATTTTCATGGATATTAGGTAAGTAGTAGATTGGTTATATTGCTGATCTTTTGTTGGGAAATTTCTGCAGACTCTTCGTAGGCTTGCTCAAAATCGTGAGGCCGCAAGAAAAAGCCGATTGAGAAAGAAGGTGCGTCTTTTCCTTAGATCAACCCTTTTATGGTCATTTTATCTTTCTCGTGTCTTTCCCCTTAATGTACTTATTTGACCTTTTCTTGTCAGTTTATCTTAAATCTTTCATTTTGTCAATTTTCATTGTTGTATGAGTGTGACTGAGACCTGGTATGGCACTTGATTGGTAGATAATATGAAATTCTAATTGATTTTCTGGGGATTCAGGTCTAGTTAAATATATGCTAGATACTCCTAAATACTTCGTGAAAATGTGACTAATGCAGAATCCAAGTTTTATCCTTGATGGTTACTTTAGAAACTCCACTTATATAAAAATTTTCCATTGGCTTTAAACTTGATAATGATCAGATGATAGAGTATTTCTTTTTAGAACTATGGTGTCGCTATTTTCACATCCATGTTTGTTGGAGCCATGCGTGCTCCCCCTTTTTAGCAATCAAGTACAAATGATGAAGAGATGACTATCAACTGTTTTTAACTGTTGTGTCAAATGCAGTTTTCGTCACGGTCCACCATTGATAGTTTATGCTCTTAAATTTAAAACTTCAAATTCTAATGCTCTGAACCACTCATGACGGTTTCAAGTTCAGTGCATGAGGTCCATTCTTGTGTTCATTGGAATGTTCACTTCTGATGGTCTTTTCTGCGTAAGATGCTTTGCATGTGTGTATCTCCTTGTTTGAGATAATCCACATGTATTGTTTAGTACAAATATGAAAATTACTCTCCTATGTTTGGGCACATTACCTTATTTCTTTCACAGGCATATGTGCAACAACTGGAGAGTAGTCGTTTAAAGTTGACACAATTAGAGCAGGAGCTCCAGCGGGCACGGCAGCAGGTTAGACTCGGTTATTCATCACTAAATGAACTGTGTATTGAGTTGGTTTACTTGAGCATTCTTTTATTCAGGTATATAACACCTATATTGTTGCCTTTCTATCAGGGTATATTCATATCAAGCTCAGGGGATCAAAGTCATTCAATGGGTGGAAATGGTAATTATTCTTTTTTCTGAAGCTAGTTCTTGGTTTTCTTTATTAGTAATTGCAGTGTAATTCATGTTTGTTGTAGGGCTTTATTGAAGTAACAGAATGCTCTTTAGCTATCTGGCATGAACAAACATGATTTGTGCATATTAGCCCGAGTCTATGTACAATCCTGAGAATGGCTGCTTTATGCTGTAATTTAAGTAGGAGTCATAGGACCATGATCACTTTGCATGATGTTGCTTTATCTGCTGCTTTAAATATGCTGTCAATCAGCATATATTAAGCTAGCCAATCAGTTTGATTTTTTCTTTATTTGGAGGAGAATACGAAATACACCCCCCCCCCCCCCCTCCTAAAAAAAGGAAAGAAAAATGAATCGAGGAAAATGCCTTTTGTTTTTGCTTCAACCGATCTTCAGTGTTTATTTATTTATTATTTATTTGAATGACTAAAGATCTAAGATCAGTTAATTCTCCATGTGTATGGAATTGGCTACATTCTTTGTAAGATTGTTAAGACCAAAGTCCTTTTATGATTTTTTCCCCGTCTCGTGCCCGGTACCTCACATTTTGACATGAGCATTATCTATCTCTCACATTACTGGAAGCATTCTTAGGCCTTTTTCATCCATGTCGAAACCATATTATCTGTGTTCCGCTTGTGTTTTATTTAGTTGGTGCTTCCCCCAACTAAACTTCGAAAAGTTGGTTGACGATTAAAATAAGTTCTTTGTAGGTTTCATAAACTTGAATTTATTCGTTTCGGATGTTGTATACAAGAAATGGAGTCACTTTATTCATGACATGGAAAATAGTGCTAGTAAACAGGGTGGTCAAGTGTGCAAGGCTTTGTCTGAGATATATAGATATCTCCAGTTTTACTTTGCTTTGCTGGGTGGATGAATCAGTGGCAGTGCCATCTTTCCTATTTTCCCAATTTTAACAGCCTATTCTGTATTGTGAAAATGTGCTTTCCTCGGATGAAGGCTATCCTCAGAGTTAATTATGTACTTTCTCAACTTATCTTTTTCTTAAAAAAAGTTCTTTTCACTGCAGGTGCCATGGCATTCGATGTAGAATATGCACGGTGGCTGGAAGAGCAAAACCGACAAATTAATGAGCTGAGAACGGCAGTAAATTCTCATGCAAGCGATGCAGAACTTCGTATTATTGTCGATGGTATAATGGCTCACTATGATGAAATTTTCAGGCTGAAGAGCAATGCAGCTAAGGCAGATGTTTTCCATTTGTTATCAGGCATGTGGAAAACACCTGCTGAGAGGTGTTTCTTGTGGCTTGGTGGCTTCCGTTCATCTGAGCTTCTAAAGGTGGGGTTATCTGAATGTACAATTAATCTGAATTCTAACCTTAAGAAGGCTTTGGTAATCAATTTTATAATTTATCTTTCCTTTTCCCCTTTAGCTTCTGATTGTGGATTGGTTCTCATACTGTTATGTAGATATGTAGTTATGTAAAATGTTGTTTGGTTCCAGGAAACCTAACAGTAACAGCTAAGCAATGAGGTCTATATTAGGCAATGACCAATGAATAATCAAGAGTGTCTCATCATAGGTTTAGGGTTAAAGATGATTATGAATAAAATATATGCTTGTCTTGACATCAAGATTGTGAAGAGGTGGGACTTTTGGAAAAGATGAAGAAATTTTTCTGGAACTTCGTGCAATAGTTGTTGATGGAAGAACAGTGATGATATATTATATGAGTTTTTGGCTTCCCTACATAGCACCCCCGCATTTGGTTTTCAGAAATTGGTTCTTTTCCTTATCTTTTATTTTCTTGATGGGATAGAGGGTTGTACTCTTCCTTTTTGATGCCATATGATGTGCCTAGAAAGGTTTTGCTTCTCTCTCTCTCTCTCTCTCTCTCTCTGTGGCTTTATAAATAATCACTTATCTTTTTTTGGTGACTCAAATCTCTACTACTAATCTAAAATTATTCAAATAAACAAAAGGAAATGGGAGCAGTGGGAGTGAGAGCAACATGAATTTTCGTTTCTTTCTATTTTCTTTTGGCCATTTGCTAAATGTTAAACCTATTTCAGGGATAGGTGTTCATGTATATCAACACCCTCAAATTTTGAATATAGAGTTTTAGCTACAGGGCTTTGGCTTTCTATTTCTTTATTTCCTCTCTTCTCCTCTTCACCCTAGTAAAGTAGTAATTTTTTGTCTATCTCCTCTCCACAGCTTGCTCTTGTATGGCTAGAATAGAGGAACATTTCTTGCCCATCTCATTGCCATACCTGTATACACAAGTGATAGGAATTTGTTTGTACATGGTACACCATTACTGTATTGCAATCCTTCTTTCAGTATAATGAGAGTTGTTAAAATGGTAAAATCTTATTTACTCGATTACCAAAAGATTACTTTAGAAAAGGGGTACAGTTTTGGTTGAATTCCTTACATCTTTCTTTTCAGAAACCTCAATGAAAATGAAGTTGGTAGAGAATTCATCTCTTGTCAGTAGTTATATACATGATTTCTGATTGGAGAACCTTAAAGAGCCCTTTCTAGGTTTTTTCTGATAACTCCTGTTTTATAGGTGCATATTCATATATTTAATGTATATTGTATTTATAATCTATTCAATCAATAGTCCCCAGAACTTCCATTTTTATTCTCCAAATTTTTCTTTTTCTCATGACTCATCATCATTCAGTTCAATTGTTATGATTGCAGCTTCTTGTGAATCAATTGGAGCCTTTGACAGAGCAACAGTTGGTGGGAATTGGCAACTTGCAGCAATCCTCCCAACAGGCTGAAGATGCATTATCTCAAGGGATGGAGGCATTGCAGCAATCTCTGGCTGAGACATTGTCCACTGGATCTTTAGGCTCATCAGGGTCTTCTGGGAATGTGGCAAACTACATGGGTCAAATGGCCATGGCCATGGGGAAGCTGGGGACCCTTGAGGGGTTTATTCGTCAGGTAATGCTTTTTTCTATTTGTTTCAGGTTCTTTTGCCCATAATTTCTAACTTTTCAGAGATTCAATTGAAACAGTATGGTAGGAATAAAAGGCCAATTATTATCAGCTGACATGAGAGTTAAAACTCATGTACAATTCTTAGAAAGGTCCATTCAGAGATTGCATTGAAACAGTATGGTAGGAGTAGAAGCTCAATTAGATTGAATCTATGAAGCTTTTTGGATGTTGGAAACTCAAAACCCAGTTTTCTTCTGTATTTCATGGGCTTTATGATGGGGAAGTTTTTTTTTTTTTGAATGATTCATCTATCTCACACATTTCCTTAGTAGCTTTAAGTTTTCGTTTCCTCTTTCTCCTCTGCTACAAGCTTAAGGTTGCTCAAATATACGTCTCTAATAAGTTCATGCTACCAGGCTGACAATCTACGGCAGCAAACGCTGCAACAAATGCATCGGATACTGACAACCCGCCAGTCAGCTCGTGCAATGCTTGCAATACATGATTATTTCTCCAGATTACGAGCTCTTAGTTCCCTCTGGCTTGCCCGACCAAGAGAGTGAAATGTCCTCTAACCGGTCTGATTTGTTAATTGATAGGTCATGCTGGAAAGTATTTAACGCCAGAATTACTTTTTAGATCCAGTGCCCGGTAACATTCAGTCTAGTCATTAAACCATATAGCATATCTTTTTATTTTTAAATTTCTTTGTGCTTTAGTATCAGCAATCCTGTTCATTATGTGTATTAAGGTGTTAGTCTTGTATTGCCTGTTAAATGATTATAGAGTATGAGAATTTTCTCCAAAGTCAAATATGTATTTATATTTGCCACTCTATCTTTTACAACGATCAGCATTTGCATTTGTAAACTACATTTCTTGGAAGCCTTTTAACTATTGTAACCAACATTTCAAAATATCATTTTGGGAGGCAGAAGTAAACTGCGTGGTCTTCTCTATTTTGTTGTCCTTGAACATTTGACTGATACAGTTCTTATTATCATCATTTTGGGTACAGTGAGCACTTCGGCCCGTAACCTTGAACATGAGATCTCTCATCTCTTCCCATTTCTCCACTAAACAGGACAAAGCACAATATCTAACATCCATAATGTCTTATTTTACCTTATTTCTTGTACATTGTTTAAGTGATAAAATGTCAAATGTCAAGTCTCCATTCTTGTAGCTTTCAACTTCTCGGCCAAACGAGCTGAAGTAACTGCATAGGTGACACAAATTCTATCTCTCATTTGATCTACAAACCTGAAGAAGGCATGTCTCCAAGACTTGTTAACGATCAAAGTGCCACAAAATCCGATAACAAAACCGGATGCCATGCCTTGAGCAGTTGGTTGGCCATTGACATCCATAAAGTTTTGGGTTGCCTTCATAAATAGAAGGGTCATTGAAGGTTCTGAACTGATTGGTTGATGGAATTGGTCCAGACAAGTCGTTGTACGACAAGTTCAAATGGCTCAATGCTGTCATATCAGACATACTTGGAAGAATTGTGCCTGATAGATGGTTGCTAGACAGGTCAAGAGTTTCCAAACTTCCTAGGTTACCTATCTTCTCTGGTATGTTTCCAGTCAAGTGATTCCATGACAAATTCAAGGTTCCCAAGGTCGAAAGATTGGTTATCTCCTTGGGGATCTCTCCATGTAGATTATTCTTTGACAGGTCTAAGAGGTTCACGAGAACAAGTGTCAAGCTGAATTCATGTATGTCTCCTTTGACATTTAACTCCATGTCATTCCAATAATCAGGATGAAAACCAGGGTCTGCAGAATAATAAGGTTCCGTATAACTGCTTAGAGTATTGCCTAGACAATAAATTGTTATGCCGAAGCTCCAAGATATGAAGATTGGAAAGGTGACATAAATTTTCAGGAATGTTTCCACTAAACATGTTCCCTCCCAGGCTCAATATTGCTAAATTTGATAGCTTCTCTCCAATCCAATTCGGGATTCCTCCATGGAATTGGTTACCTGCAAGACCAAGTTGTGATAATCTCTCGCAATTCTGCAAGGACGAAAGGTTTCCGGAAAGATTGTTGCCATTCAATTTTAATATGTCAAGGCTAGGATGTGAACTGAACATATTGAGCTCGGAATTGTGCCAGATTGATTGTTCTTGGAGAAATCTAAAATACTCAAGTTTGTCAAAGGTTTCCACCAGGGGATCTTTCCTAAAAGCAAGTTGTTGTAAAGAGAAATACCTTGCAACCTTTTCAAATTACTCATAGAAAGAGGAATGGTGCCACTAAGAAAGTTCTTAGAGAGATCTATGTACTCCAATGTTGACATCTTTAGACCAATGTTTTTCGGAATATGTCCGGAAAAAGAGTTGTTCCTTAAAGACAGGGATCTGACCCTTGAACAAAGTGGAACTGGACCTTCAAACAGGTTAGAACTAAGGTCAACAGTGGCACCTGGGGCAAATTCTAGTGATTTGGGAAGCTTTCCTCTTAATCTGTTATTGTATAAACCCAGATTTTGAAGTTGTGGAGTTAGGTCCCATAACCAATCAGGTACTCTATCCGAAATCGCCACTTTTACAAGAGATAAGGACCTCAACTCCTTTTGAGTCTTGAGCCATTGAGGAAAGTTGGGAGCTATTTTGACAATAACTTATATACAAGTGCTGCAAACTGAAAGCGGGAATCCAATCCCGGCTAACATCAAATTGTAGAGACTTGTTCCAGGATGACAACACCAAGGTTTTAAGATTTTCTAGAACTTGGAAATGAGTTTCAGATATGACACCATTCCAATTTCCTTCAAGAGATAAATTGATCAACTCTTTAAGCTGCCCTACACTTTCAGGGATAGTTCCACTCAACTTGGTTCCTATATATAGTTCCTCCAAACATGACAAATTCCCAATAGATGTTGGAATTGAACCAGAAATTGGATTGGCAACAAGATTAAGAGATTTCAAATTCTTAAGATTTCCCAAAGGTTTAGGTATTTGCCCTCCCAAGTTATTATACTCCAAATCTAACACTTGCAAGCTAATATTGTTGTCACATTTACACAAACTGCTTACAAATTTGTCAAATTCTCCACTGATTTCATTAGATGATAGATCTAGAGTGTGCATGTGGCAAAAATATCCCCAATCAATGTCATTCAAAGTTGTTGAGGTCAAAATAATCTTCAACGTTGACCTGGGAAGGTCGTCTCTCAAACTCCTGGACCTGGGAGGTCGAAGAACCTGTAAGAGAAGAACAACTATGGAGTGCGGGGGTGAAGGACCCCGCGTTAGCACTCCGATGCTTAAGTCAGTGACGTTCTCAAGTAGATTGAGGAATCTAGAGAGAGTATTCTTCTTTAGGTATAGAGTTTGGAGTTTTCCATATGGACAAAAGGTAAGAAGGTACTCTGTATTTATAGGCGTAGAGAATGCCACATCACTAATTCCCATACCCGGGTCGGGTCCTCAAATATCGGATCTGTTGTCTGTGGATGCTGAGTCATCAGTCAAAGGAGTCAAACTTGATTGTTTGGTCAACAGTCAACCAGCGGGTTCTACGGAGTGCTTCTAGGGCGACGTTCGTCGCTCCATGTTATAGACATGCTCAACAATTGCCCCCCCAGGCGTGAGGGGGGTTGTAAAGCGATCGCGCGAACGGCTTGTTCTGCTAGTAGTAGGGGTCGGGTTAGGGAGGGTATTTTCATGTTTCCAAAGAATTTCGGAATTCTGAGTTTTTGAATTTCCGGATTTTTTGGAGTTCGAGCGGGTTTCCCGCTTCGTGACACGTGCCGAGATCTTGAGTACGTGGCTCGTTCTTGGCCGGACGATCCAGACGGTTTGCCTTCTCTATCTGCTGAGGTTGGGGCTATAAATAGCCAGCTCTTCTTCCCTTTGCCATTTTTCGGTCCTCTGAAACTTTCTTCCTATCTTGCGTTTGCTTTCAGTTTTTTACTTTTGTGTTTCTTTCTTCAGCAGCTTCGATCAACGCTTCTTAGTAAGTTTTTTAACAGCTTTTGGTATCGTCATCGTGTGATTTCATTGTTTACCTCTTGGCACCCATCATTCGTCTCGGTGTTTCTTTCATTGTTTGCTGATCTTGGATCTTTCTGGGTTTTGCTCATCGTCTCCCTGTCCCTGTCTCACTTTTTCTTTGTAGATACTTTGGCTCTTGAGCTCATTCGATCTTCCATTCCTCTTTACCCGTTCATCGACGTTCGTCCATCACGGGTACTTTGGGTGACGCCGAGACGCCGATTGAGATTCCTGACTCAGTTGATATTTTAAAGGCTTACAGCGAGCTCTCGGACGATTCTGATATCGAGCTTTTTGAGAACTTAGGTCTTCCTCTGCAAAGGGTTCTTCCCTCGATCGGTAAGGTTTTTTTTAGGGTCCTCTAGTTAGGTTTTTTGTTTATGTCTTCGACAGAAGATTCTCAGAATATTTCCGGGACATCGAGCATGGGGAATAGTTCTACACCGGGAGACGACCATCAGATCGATGAGGGAAGCAGCTCGTCTGAGATTCCCTTGATTAGAAAAAGGAAAACAACTGAGCCTGGGGAGGCATCCAGTGCTCCAAGAACCGATCGTCTTGAGTTGAACGATCCTACTTTCTCAAGCTTGTCTCTGGTTCCTCCTCCACGTTCGTCGTATTCAGTTAGTGTAGGAGAGTTAGGACCTCACCCCCCTCCTTTTGAAGGTGTCACTGACTTCTCGTCTCCAGCGACTGAGGTTGCTTATTCTTCAGCCCCGAACGTCGCTGAAAGTTCTAGGGCTGATTCTGGTAGTTTGGCTACATCCTCCGGTTCGATGGAGAAAAACTGGTTACAGAGATATAACGATGAGGTCGATGGTGCGTTCTCGGCTGCCAATCAAGTTGTTTCCAAATATGTGAAATGAGCTGATAATGTGTCCATTAGGGCGGTGAAGGCGCATGCTAGTAGGGTTGGGTTGGGTCCTACCACCGGTTTCAAATTCTGCTACCCTACCGAAGACGACCGTCTCTACAACATTCGCCAGAATGGGAGAAGGGCATTCTTTACGAGGGTGATGTTTGAGTGCGGGTTCAGGCTTCCAGGTCACCCGTTCGTCCATGAGGTGTTGCGCCATTATGACATTGCAGCATCCCAAGTAACGCCGAACGCGTGGATTCTTATTATGTGCTACGTTGTGAGTTGCATCTACAAAAGGTGGAAACCCAGTTTGAAATTTTTTCGTCATGAATATCGGGTTTCCAACAACGGTGGGTTTATTAGCTTCAACCGGAGGAAAGGAAAGACGTTCTTCGAGACTCTTTCTAGCTGGCGTGATTGGAAAGTTGAGTTTTTGGGATTCAGATCAGAAAGGGGATGAAATGGCCAATAAGGACGAGGTGGACTAACATCCAGAGCAAGTCTTATAATGTTGCAAAGTACGAATTGAGCTCGAAAAATCAAGAGCAATTGAGGTACTTTAGCTCGCAGACTCTTTAGTGGAAGGAGGTACTCCATGCTGCTCGTCTCATCTTCTGTGTCATCAGCCCTTTTCCTTACCAGATGAGTGACGTCAACGATGGCGAGCTAGAGGTGGACGTCTGCCAGCCTCTGGTTTTTAAACACAAGGAACTGGTCGATGGTGAAGAAGTTGAAGTTGTGGACTCCACTGTTATTGTTAATGCGTTGGGTGAAGATGGGGACGAATTCATGCCTGAAGTTATTGAGTTCGAGGAATGGACGTACGTCGCTCCCCGATTTAATGAAAGAGAGTGGTTTGAAACTTCTTCTGCGTCTGTTGATACGCAATCCCAAGGGCCTGGCAATTACGGTAGAGGAAAAGGCCTAATGGTTTTAAATGCTTTGGCTGAGGCGGAAGGTCGTCCCGGTCTCCCCGTGCCGGTTCTGATGTCGGAGATTGAGAGTCCTTATGGTGTTTAGCTCGTCTTGTCTTCGTGCTTTTTTTTTTGTTCCGTCGTTCGCTTATTCTCCCTTGAACTAAGAGATGACACTCTTGATGTTTCTTTGTCAGGCAATTTAAACAAAGATCTTGAGGAGATGAGTTCGCTTTCTTTAGCTGAGAGACGAGCTAGGCAGAATGCTCATCGTACCGGGATCAGTTCAACAACTCATCATGCTCCTTCGACGAGCGTTGCTGAGGCCGCGAAGGCTGCAACTGTCGGTGCCAGTTCTTTGCAGTTGGCTTAGGTTCGTCCGTTAAGCTCCCATCCCGCGTACAAATCTCCACCTCTGATGGGATCAAGCTCTCGCCCGCCTTTCGACCCTGACTTCCCTTCATTACTTTCTGGAATTTTTTCTGGCGGAGGCTTCGCCGAGTGGTACAGGAAGGACTGTGAGAGGGAGACCGCCCCCCGGTTCATCGATCTGATGGCAGCGTTCTTTTCCTTTGGCCTTAATTATGCTGATATAAATGACTTTAGGGCCGTTAGGGATGCTGCTCCTGTCGAACGCGCTGCTCTGATGGTGGGCGCAACTATTCAGGTATTTCTCGGATCGTTACTCGTATATCTACTAATACTTTGGCTCACAATGCATCTTATACCGCCGTTCGTGTTTCCGCAGAATCTTGTTGTGGCGCGGGGGAATTTTGCCGCTTTTGAGAAAGAGATTTCTGAGTGGGCTCCTCAAGTTGCCAAGTATATCTTTGATAGGCTTCCAGGCGCTCCCTTAGTTCGCCATCAAAAG